>JAVSCE010008843.1:0-34756 GCA_032199065.1 Smutsia gigantea
TGACTTACCTAGGGTTGTGTGGCCGCATAGCATCCGAAGGAAGGTAGAACAGGCCTGGTTGGCTTCCAGTCCAGTGGACTTTCCGGCATAACCTGCTACCTACACAGCTGGGTGGGAATGAGAAGGGGTGGAAGAAGCTCTCAAAATACCTTTTCAGGGAAGCTATGATGTCAGTAAGGGGGCTGCTGGGGTTGTTATGATGTTATCCCTTCCCTTTCTCTCTTCAGAAATTTATAAACTTGGCTTTTGGGGCCTGACATAGGCCTTGAAAAGCAGAAATTGTGAGACCAGCACCGCATGAATGGGGGCAGGCTGAGAGGGTGGGTGGCTTAGCAGGGATCCAGAGAGAGGAAACCCACCTCAGTGCCAGTGGGGCTGGAGGGTGTACCTCTTCCCCTCCTTGTGTCATCCCTGTGGGACACGTGGTAGCAGCCAGCCTGACCTTCCTGCCCTCCCCAAATAGGGCCTTGATGCCCACAGGCAACCAGCAGTCTGTTCTTCAGCCCTGAAACCCTTCCTTCCCAGCTTGTCTACCCAACCCTCCAGCCCCCACCCCCAGGCCCCAGAACTGGTTGAGAGGGAAAACATCTTACTAAAGTCAGAGGAGAGGGTAAGACTAAGACGGTAAAGTGGGGAACCAGGGCCTGGCCAGGAATGTATCTTTCCTATCTCCCACTGCCCTTCCCCCCAATTCCTAGGCAAGAATTGAGAGGGCCCAGTTCCTACCCCCTATCCCCCTCTGCCTCTCTGCTCCCTCTCACCCGGTATTCCCCTTCATGGATAGAAATAGCTGGGTATTTCTCTTTTCCAAGAAATGGTGTCGCCTGGAGTGGGAATTCAGAGTCCTTGGCTGTTGGTCCAGCCTGTCTCCAGCTCTCTCGGAAACCTTGGGCAAATGGCTTGTGTGCTCCAGACCTCAGTTTCCCCATCTGTAAAACCAATGGGTTGAAGCGTACGGTTGGAAGATCCCTTCGCCTCTGTCTGTGAAACCAGCCCACCCTCACTGCCCAAAGCAGTAGGCCTTTCCCACACAACCCAAAATAGGAGTTTGGAAATGGAAATGCTCAGCAGCTTGGCTTGCCCTCAGAGCTCCACTGCCTTTGACCCTTACCTCTAGGGCCTGTCTCCTGTTAACCTCACAGTTCCCTCTATCGCCGCGGGTGGGGTCTCTCGGGGATTCTCTTGTCACCCTCAGCCCTCTGTGACTGCACAGCCTAGTGAATACCACCTCCAGTTGGAACTTCCCCAACACCAGTTGGCGGTGGCGTCTACCCTGTGGGGTAGCTGTGAGTTTAAATAGGAGGTGATACGGGTTGTGCTTAGCTTAACTGCAGCTATTGTTATGCATGAGTTGAACACAGATGGGGGAGGGGGAGGAGCAATTCCCTAAGACTAGTGGAAGTTGCATCCAGGGCTGCGGCCAGGAGCCTGCTGATGCATGCGCGTTCCTCCCTTTCCTTCTCTTCCCGCATCACTGCCCAGCCTCAGTCACCCACCCACTACGATTCCCCATCAGGAAGCTGACTCCATCTCCTGTGTGGCTACACTTTGGACTACAGGGCAGCCCCATTCTGAAAATAAAAAACATCATGGCAAAGAAACCCTGAGGCCTCAGGATTCTGGGGCTGGGCAGGGCACGGGCTAGAGGGCTAGAGGGTGGCGGTAGCCCCTCCCGCCCAGCTTGCTGCTTCGCCCTGAAGCTGTTTGCCTTCAGCGTTGGGCTGAGCCAGCAGCTGTGGAATGGCCTCCCACCTCTGGCACCCAGACAGCTGGAGTTCTGGTAAAGCCGGCTGTGTTTGTACTGAGGCTGGCAGGTTTGGGGAGGGATGAGGCAGGCCAGGTGTCTGCATCTGCTAAGGAAAATAGGACCTCCCCCCTGCCCAGAATCCTGATGACTTTTTCCCACAATGGTCATCAACAAAAGATGACCCCTGAATTTGGGGGGCTGGTGAGGATGATTCCCCTACACACAACCAGTCTCTGTCCCCACCTCGCTTTCTTTTCCTAGTGGCCCAGGTCACCATTCCAAATCTCACTCCCTTGTTGTACTCAAAGGAAGCAGCTGCTAGTTAAGAATTTGGAACTTTGGAAATGCTTTGATAAGCATCCCTGTCCAGGCCATCCTCACTCAAGCGCTTACTCTGCTGAATGAGCCTTCTGTGGCTTCAAACCTCACACACCAGCATGCTCACACCTTCCTGTTGTGTTAGATGTCATGCCTCCCTCTTACAGAGCCATGTGTCCCATGTTTGATTTGTCTGTTTTCCTATTCAATTTTATAAGGAGGCGTGGCTTTTGGTCACATAGTTCGGAGACTAATAATATGCCTTGGACTTATAAAGCACCTTTTCTTCTAAAGAACATAAACCTTGATGTTTGTTTCTTCCTTGGGTGTGTCTGGCTGTGAGTATAAGGGACCTGAGGTCACTGGTTACAGTGGCTTCTGTGGTCCTGTTGTCTCCTTGGTAGCCGCACGTTCTAAACAGACCTGTGTCAAATTGGAAGGGATGCACAGAGAAGTCTGAGTAAGATGCATATTTATGCCTCCCCCAGGTTGGGGTCAGTGGGACCTTATTTGGACCCACCACAGGTCTTTGCAACCAAAGCCTTGCAGAGTCTTCACTTCTTACATACAGAAAAGCAGTGACTTCATCGGGGTTTGAAAAATCTGGGGAGAGCCTTTGCACCTCTGTTCTCTACTACCTGGAGATGTTTTGCAGCTGAGGGAATTCAGGAGACCAAAAGAGCTAATCTTAACAATACAGTTTTTAAGTATCTGTTTTTGAAATCTGACTGCAGATCACTTGCCTTGTCCTTTCTGTGGAAAAAGTAATGCTGGTCCAGGGACATTTTCTTTTTCCATCAAGTGATGGCATGCAGCTGTGGAGAGCAGCATCCTGTCTCCAGATGAGATAATTTTATAATAATTACATCCATCCAGTAATTCCAACTCCCACCGCACCCCAAAAAATACTTATTTTGGGGTAGTTCTTAAGTACTGTATGCTGTCATCCTAGACTAGTGGGTCTTAAGAGATCAGTGGGACCTGCCTCAAGAAAAGTGGTGTGCCATTTTTTTGGCTTTTCTTCTAGAGGCCCATGGACTTCAAGTTCAAACACCCCATACTGGTTTTTCTCCCGTGGTTTCCAGGCAAGCCGTATTCTGTCCTGAATCCCATGTTTCTGCCCTGAGAGGCAGGCTGCCTCTCTGCTGCCCAGGGACCGTGTGGGGGGATCATGGGGGGACTCTGAGAAAGGCATTAGAGAACCCTAAGCTCCCTGATGATCAAAGCCAGCCCAGACTGGAGAGCTGGCCTCCCCACCCATCCTTGCTCTGACTTGAAGCTTAATCATTGCCCAAGGAGTGGCTTTGACTCTCAATTAATTTAATGAGTTGTGTGTTTCTGGTCCACATGAAGAATCCAACTTTATGAGCTTCCAGCCAAGTTTTGCTTCTTGGGTCCTGTTTTCCCATAGTGTGGGTGATATGTCTGTGTTCAGGAAGAGCTGAGTTCTGTCTTTCCCTCATCCTCCTTCCCACTAAATGGAGATTAGAAGGTGTAGCTATCCTCCTCTGGCCTTGCCCTTGAGGAGTTTGGAAAGGGAGAGATGTGTCTGCAGGGTCTGTTCGGGACTTGGACACCTGAGGAGACGTACACAGCCTGGTGGAGTAAGCAGGGGAGGATAAAGCTGGCTGATGTCAGCAGGGGCCAGGAGTCCTTGAATTTGGAGAAGATCAGGGTGGAAAGGCCTGGGGACTGTTGACTTGGAGAAAAGTCGCAAATCTGGGCTTTAAAGATCTTTTCTTATTAGCCTTCTTTCTGAGCACTGTGCAGGGGAGCCGAAACAGTAGCTCTTGCTGGCTCTGTTAGGAAAGGAACCCTTCAGAGTTTACACAATGTTACCTTCAAGGTTTCGGAAAACACCTGCCAGGCCTGACCAAGCCCTGCCTCCAGACTGCTCAGCCTGTTGCTTATATTCCCAGTTTGAGCTGCGTGTCGGTTTCCCAAGTGCAGAAACCACACAGCACGTCATAGGAGACAATCCTTGACTGGGGCGTCAGAATAAATAAAGTAAATCAGACCGTTTTACTGAATTCAAAACAGGTTTCTATAGCCTTTTAGTTGTAACTTGTCTTTAAACCTATGGATTGAATCAATAGCGTAATAAATCATAAAATTGATACATGAAAACTTTGAATGAAAAGACCAGCAAAATCATACTTAGTTGTGAATGCATTGCTTTTCAAGTCAGTAAAAGCTTGGAGTTTTTAAAAAGATAGTTTGCTAGAGACTGGAATGTTTGTGCTCCCCAGAATCCCTGTGTTAAATCCTAAAGCCTGTGTAATGGCATTTGCAGGTAGGTCCCTTGGGAAGTGATTGGGTGTGAGGGCAGAGCCCTGGTGAATGAGACCAGTGCCTTTTTAAGAAGGGGCCCAGAGAGCACCCCTCTCCTGTTCACCATGTGAGATTACAGTGACAAGACAGCCCTCTGTCCACCAGGAAGCCACTCCTTACCAGACACACCAAATCTGCCGGTGCCCTCATCTTGGACTTCTCAGCCTCCAAAACTGTGACGAATGAATTTCTGTTGTTTATAAGCCATCCGGTCTATGGTGCTTTGTTACAGCTGCCTGAATGGACTAAGATATAGTTATGTAGAGGTTTGACTCAAAACCACCTCTTCCCTCCTAGGTGAGCATGTGCACCCCCATCAGCGGCCCTGCTTCTGGGGCAGAATGTGCACCCCAGAGGCTGGAGCCCCTTCCCACCGTTCTCTCCTGCTCACCCTGGGGCAGTGTGAATGCCTGCCTTCTTATGATGCAGGGCTGTGGATTTAAGTCTGTGGCTATTAATGCTCAGATTTTTTAAAGCTTCCTTTCGACGAGCCTGGCTGAGTCTTCCCATACTCTACTTTGCCTTCTGTAGCCATATTATAGCCCTGACTCCAGAAGACAGATACCCCTTAAGAGACCCAGACAACTTATTTCAAATAGAAATTAGATTCTCTTCCAGTGCTGGGGAAGGGCCCTTAGCATGGGAAGCTGGCATTATTCCCATTTTGCAGGTGCCTCCTAAGACCCTGTATCTACGGCTGTAACACAGGCTTTTTGCCCTTTGCTGGCAGGATGGCGCTGTGGGGAAAGGACAGAGGCTCTGGGTCCCCCCTGGGGGCCATTCTTCCATGGGATACGATGACAGTGGCCAGTGGGCAGGTGCAAGTGTGGGCTGCCCTCTCCAGGCTTGCAGCAGTAGCGCGGTGGGGATGAGAAGAAAGCACGCCAAGTCACTCAGGAATCCGGCGCCCAGAGCAGTGCTCGTGTCCACACGGACTTTCCGGCCTGTGCCCCAGGGCGTGCACGAGGCTCTCGGGCCAGAGGCCGGCAAGGGGAAGCACAGGCTCGCTCTCCAGACTCTACCCACCGGGTGGCTCCCTCACAGAGTCCAGGGTCAGGAGGGTAGGGGACCCTCTGCAGATGGCTCTTTGGCGGCCTCTAAGTAGAGAAGATGCACTTTTGAAATGGGAACTGTCGTGGCTAGGAGGGAAAAGGAACAAGCATGACAAATTCTGGCTCTGAAATAAAACAGATCAAAAAGACAATTTAGCAACACGATTGAGATGTGGGGCTTTGCAGACTGTTCTGGGTTCAGGTTCTAACTCAGCAGCTTTTGCTGTGTGATCTTAGATAAGCCACTTGATTTCCATACCTGAGGTTTCTCACCTAACAAATGGAAGTTAATATAACCTACCTGATGGGTCCGTTGTGAAAATTAAATACTAAAGGGGAATGGCTTTTGGGCAGGGTGTGGGACAGACAGCAAATACTGGAATGTTTGCTACCTAATAAAATAATTAAGAGACCCAAAATGAAAGGGGAGTATCTTAGGCAGAGAGATGAGGGCAACGGAGAGGTTAGACAAAGCCTCTGGGGAACCTTGGCTCCAGCCCTTGCTGTCTTGGTGCTCAGAATGCCCCGTGGTGGGAGAGAAGGGCCATTTAGCTGAACCGTGCTGGGAGCGCCTTTTGTCAACACTGCCAATCCAAACGCCATGTGGCATTGTTTAAAAGGTGCAAAAGAAGGGGCATCTCCCTCCACTCGGGCCAGGCAAGCAAGTGGTAACTGGTTCCACAGATGGAATGAGAGCTAACTGGTCCACATAGTTAAAGTGTATAAGGGTGTGTGTGTGAGTGTGTGAGATCGCCAGGCGTGTTAGGCATACACAATGGAAAACAAATGTTGGCGTCCTGGAATTTAAAGCAAAACATCCCCAAAACAACTCCCCACATCAGATGATTTTTTGGTTAAGATCAGAATGCCTGCTTTCAGCAGAAAATGGATTTATGGACTGGCTGATGAACACTACATGTCTGGCAAGCAGGCAGTGGAAACTTAAAATGAGAGTTGGTTTAGAAAGAGGTTATCTTGGGCAGAGTCCCCTCCCTCCTAGTCCTTCAGCCCCAAACCTCTTAATACCAGCACATCAAATAAGCTGAAACTTTTCTGCTCTCTCAGGTAGAATAAGGGCTGTGGTGTTTAAATGATGCCAGCTTTTTGTTGGAAGGGAAGATTTCTCAACTCTTGTTCTGATGAATTTCCATAGACTAGGAAATGTGCTGAGAAACAGTTCATGAGGCCCTTCCCACTCAGCCACACCTTAGAGGGGAACCAAGCTAGCTCCCTTCTGCCAGGGTTGACACTGGCAAGTGAAAAACTGGCCTCTGCATGGCACATGCTGCACATGTGACAGCTGACGGCTGAGTTGCCCCACACCAGCTCTGTGACCATGGGAAAGTTACTTTGCCTCTCTGAGCCTGTTTCCTCAGTGCCGGATGAGGATGATCATAACCAGTTAAAAGGGTGTAAGGCATCCCCCCAGCACTCCTAAAATTCAAAAGGCACAGCAGGGCTTCACAGGAGATTCCCCAGCCTCTTCTGCTTGGGAAATCTCCCACTGGTGCTGCTACTGGGAATGGTCACGTTGGCCCTGCAGCAACCTCAGGTCAGGTGAATATGCAAACGCGATCGTCCAGAAGTGCTGTGCTTGGCAAACTGATGGCGCCCACAGTCTGTACTTAGCCAGCCACCTTCCCTTCTCTACCTGAGCCCCCCCAAGAGTGCTAGAATCCCCACAAGGTCCGCAGGCTAAGGCTGAGCCTGTCCTCAGGACCCAGCAGTGCAGCTAAACCCAAGAAGTGTAGGGCAAGTAGGCACTTTTTCGAACTTCTTTATTTTACAATTTTGACCTTTTTTATAAACAGTGAATTATATGCGTGGCTGGGTAGCAGCCATAATCTTCTCAGTATTTAGGGCGCTAAATAGGCGCAAGGAGCAGAAGTCCTCCCCAAGGACCGGGCTTCTCAGCAGTGGTTGGGTTTGTTGTGCCCAGATGCTGTCAAAGAGCAGCGCTGAGTAGCGGGGACCCTTTATGACCCAGGGTAATGACTGAGGGGGAAGGGGACTGACTTACTAGAAATGCAGATTCCTGCGGGAAGGCAGCACATTGGTGACCCTCCTTAAGCCTCACTTTTCCTTATTTGTGAAGTGAAGGTAATAATACAACCAGTCTTAAGGTTGTTAGGAGAACAATGGGATGTTTAATATAAAACTATCATCACAGTGTCTGGCTCATCGCAAGAGCCCAGATGTCAGCTTCTGTAGCTACTATTGCCTCCAGGATTTTTCAGAGATTGGGGTTGTCCTAAACATCACAGTCATCTACGTCTCGTTGCCTCAGTCCTGTAGAGCTGCATCCCACAGGATTTCTCTAAGCTGAAATCTTACCACTGGGCTTCATCCCCCTCAGAAGATGACTGAGAGGACTTGTCTTTCCACCTGTGTACAAAATGCCCACTTCAGAGGTTTCCGCAGTTTGGGAGAGGTGGGTGGGGACAGACACTAGTTCACGCTCTTTGCCTGAAATGGCCCTGCGAGGATGCCCTTGTGGAGTCTAACTTGGAATTGAGCATTTGGATTCAAAAGAAGAAATCTCTGCCTCCAAACATGAAGCACCTCTCCTTCCATTCACTCCTCATCCTTTCCGGAGGGAGATGGATTCCTCTTACCTAGAACTTGCTTGATTATCTTGAAGCCAGGTCCCAGGAGGCGATGGAGCCCACCACCACTAGTCCTGTGTAGACACGAAGAGGAGAGGTGGGTGGAGCCGACCCTGCAGAGTGCATTTTCCCTGGGACCCCACAGTGGTGGGCTTAAGACCACCACCCCTCCCAGCCTCAACTGGGAGAGGGAGAGGGAGGGGGAGAGAACAAACCCAGAGGAGTGGTTAGCGGTCGGCGCCTGGGCCGCTGGCTCTGAGTGGCCTGCGTGGACCTGGTTGGGCGTGCAGGCTGCGTCTAGCCGGCTGCATGTTTGAGTTGTTCCTTAACCTCTCCAAGCCTGTGTCATCAAGAGGATGAAGTGAGATCGTGTATTACACCATCTCGTGTGATGTAGGTAGGTCACGCATGGGCACTTCTAGATGGTAACCGCTACTACTGTATGTTTTCCTCTCCCTGGCCTCTGGAGTTGTTGCTAATGGACAGAAATCCTGCCAGGAATCGGGTCAACACTAAAACTAGAAAACTTATAACCTCACTGACCATCAGCCCGTGCATGTTTTCTTTAAAAAAAAAAATTTTTTTTTTCCTAGAATTTAGGTCTCAGGAAAAGAGTCCACTCTTGTTCATAATGGCAGCCTGGCCTCTGGAGAACACAGATTGGGGGAGACATCTTGGCTCCCTGGAGAGGAAGGTTCACAGGGCTGGGTCTGTGTGGTGAGTGCGCATTTGGGAGCCAAACACAGTGTTCCTCCTTAACCATTTACTAGGACTTTCCAGGCTTAGTGGGTTCAAGGGGGAGTTGTCCAGCCAGAATCTAGTGTCTCTTACCTCTCACCTCCCACCTGCTTACCTGTTCCTGAATCCTCCCCTCACCTGTCACTGTGCAGCAGTTCAGGGTGGCCCTTGGGCCCAGTCCCCATGGTGGCTTTACAGTGCTCAGAATGCAAAGTGGAACAGTGTGATTTTCCTCCATTTGGCTGAGCTTAGAGAAAGCTCACATTCCTGCTCATGGCCTCGTGCCCCTAGGCACTGGCATTTAGAAAGCTAGTCTCTGGGTTCAGAACCCCCAGAGAGACCTTTTCCATGTCCTCCCAGTTGTTCAGTGTTCTTGTGAAGGCCTAGAGCAGCAGCTTTTCAAACTTGAATGTCAGGATTGTCTGGGGGCACTTGATGGCTGGGCCCCACCCAACTCAAGTTCGTAATTAAGCCTAGGATGGAGATGGTGAATTTGCATGTCCTACAAGTTCCCTGGTGATGCTGCAGCTGGTCTGGGGACCACGCTTTGAGAACCAGTGGCCTTTGAGGATACCAGCTGCAGGTTTGAATGTTGCCGTAGGATGGCTAGCTCACTAGAAGCCCCAAGAGCAGAAGTTATCTAGAGGGATGAGGTGGCCCCAGAGAGAGCTTGTTGTCCAGGACTGTGATCTCTGGGGTTTCTGCACATCTCTAATAAAGCTAAAGTTAGTAATACGCCCTTCTGATGTCTTCAGATTCAGCCATGAACTAACAGTTTGCCTGGGATCCTTAATGAAAGCAAGTCATGGCAGTGTTCTCAGCTGAGCAGAGCTTTTTTTTAACTGGGTGGTGGTACTGGATGAGCGGTGGGGGGGGGACTCTGCTCCCGCCCAGGTGGCTTTGCCTCTCCAGACAATATCTATGGCCTTCACCTGGAGATGCTGGAGGTGGGGGAGATGCAGAGAGGATTAGAGGGCACGGGAGGATTGGCTCCTGTTGGTTCTTGCTGGCAGTGCTGGGCCCAGCCTCCTGGCCCTGAATGAGCCCGTCCAAGGCCTGGCATTCGACGGTGCACTGGGGTTGCCATGGACACAGGTGAGGCCCAGAGCCCACAGGCCTGGGTGGCCTGGCTTGTTCTGAAATGCTGAAGCCTGTGTGAACATGGAGGCCCTTAGCTCCACCCCTGAGGCTTTCTTCAAGCATGACTTGTATTTTGGGGCCCAGAAAGGGCTGGTAGGAGAAACTTGCATCCCTGTAGTTCAGTCTGTCACCGACTTCCTGGGCGCATGGGCAACCCTGCCTAGAGCCCTCCCAAGTCCCGGGCCTCAAAAAAAAACAAAAACCAGGACTGATCCACATCTTCCTGAAGGAGGAAGGTGGAAGAGGTGAGATCCCCTCCTTCTCTGAGATCCCCTTTAATAACGCCCTTCTGCCGAGGCAACCCGCCCACAGGGTGTGTGATCCAAGGAAGGACAGGGGCTACTCTGAGCCTACAGCCGCCTCTCCCTTCCTTCCCACTTTTCTTTGGCCATCCCGTCTGTCCTGGTGGAGCTCCAGGAGGCAGTGCAGGGGTGTAAAGAAGGTAAATGCATCCGCCTTCCTGCACCACACAGCAACCAGAAACCAGAACGAGACTGTCCTGAGCTGCCCTGCTCCGCCCAACCACCTCTCAGATCACAAGAGGACATTCAGCTGCCATCTGCCACGGGGACTGCCCCACTGTCCAGGCCTTTCTCAAGGCTTGTTACCATCATCACTCTCCCAACAGAACCGGGCTGGCTCTGCCCCTTCGTGGTTTTCCCAGTGTCTTGGGTGTATCACCTCCCTTATCCCTCACCTTCAACCTAGGTTAAGGGCAAAACGAGGATCATATCATCTTTTTCATAAATGAGAGCTCTTAAGGTTCAGAGAAGCTATGGAAGGTGCCCAGTGTCACACAGCTCCTAGGTGGCCACACCAGAGTTAGACTCAGCATCCATGCCCATCCACAAATACAGCCATCCTTCACAGAGGTATGTGTGCAAGATTGCTGGGGAGCGCTTGGAACCCCCTGGGATGGTGTCCTCTGCGGGTGCATGGTTAGAATTCCCCCAGGTGGTTCTGACACCCACCCCATGTAGACAAGGCCAGGCTTGTGCTGTGTGCAAGTGACAGGTGGCTGATCCAGGGCCTAGGCTCCTTGCATGTCATCCTATTATGCCACCTGTCCCTTCCTGAAAAATTTTACAGCATCTCTTTGACCACAGGCTCACCAAGTAACCAAACAGCCATTGTTTTTCAAAGACAATGGGCAGTAGGAAAGAAAGCACTCCCTTCTCCCCCAGCCTCAGCCCTGTACCCATCCAGCCCTCCTGAAGTGGCAGGTGTGAGCTCCTCAGTGGCCTCTGGGAGAAACCCTTGTGGAAGATGAACTACTGTCCATTTCTTAGCTTTCTGGGACAGCTGGACAGAGAATGCAATGAGTATTACATCCTAAAAAAATGCATGACCAGTGAAGCCATGTTACAGAAGAAAGAGGGGACCCAGAGGAGAAGGGGACCTGAACAAGACCGCCGAGTTTGCTTGCCAGGAGAGAAATTTCTTTGAAGCGGCATTTGTCCTGCAGGTAGACATGGCTCTTTCCACCTGAGAGATGGGATGCAGGCATGCCATGCTCCCTTCCTCTCTTTCTCTCCCCCACTCCCTCTCCACCTCCTCCGTCAAACCAGTTGCTTTCTCCTTCTTGTCACCTCCACTTCTTTCCAAAAGCTTACTCTTAAGTGTTTCTGGCGGTGGGGCTGCCTGTCCATTAATCCCTCCTCAGGTTCTAACTGGAACCAGTTTTGCAAACTTGGCATAGGGTCCAAGGACATCACACTTTGATTTGTTTTCTATCTCCGTCTGAAACTGGAGATGTTTCCTTTAACTCCAGGTGTGTTGGTGTACGATTGCAGGGCCTCCCCTGAAGCCAGGTTTGTGACTCACTGAAATGCTGGTCTTTGCGTGGGTGTCTGTAGGAAGCTGTGTTTTCAGTAGTGAGTGAGGCGGTGACCAGGAAATTGTTGGCAGCTGGCCTGAGCGCGGGGCAGTGCTGAGTTCCCTGTTGAGTTCCCATGTCTCCTGGAACTGGCATAAGCCCCCGATGACTGGTTACCTGTGTGCTCATCAAAATTCGGACTGTCTTGGTGGGTAAGGGCAGCAGTGCATGGACCTTTCATAAACTCATTTTCAAAAGCCTTTAAAATGAATTTGCCGCTAAATCTCTGTGGCGTTCATCACCTGCCCTTGTGGGTCTTTATCAGTATTTTCTCTGGACAGGTTACTCTTTGTAGTTTCTGGCTTTTGTTATGAGATATTAGACACCGGACCTGGACGAAAAGCCAGATGGGAAAGAGGCTTGTCCAAGGGGAGAGGACTAAAGAGAGGGAATTCTGGTTGGTTTGAGAGATTCTCTTTGATTGAAGGAATCCTTCACTTATTGAATGATTACTTAGTGATGAGTGGTCTGTCCAGAGTGTGCGCGGGGCAGGGGTCTACCAAAATAATGGGGAAGCTGCTCTGCCCCCAAGGGGTGGGGAAGCAGCAGGCCTAGGTGGCCAGGAGGGCATTCCAGGAGGAGGGGCTTCTCTGAGCAGAGCCAGGAGTACACTAGGCTTATTTGGGAAGCTTCAGGCAATTCCATCTAAGGAGCAGAGGAGGAGGAGGTAGTTCCTTGGTCTTGTGCTGAGAGATCAGAAAACAAAGAGCAAAAGCGTATAATTCAAACTTGGCGACTGACCTAAGGCATCTGAGCCTTTCAGAGAAACGCCACTGTCTGCGTCAAGGGCGGGAGGCAGACAGGGAGGGCTCGTCAGTGAGTGCTTAAGGGCCTTGGACGAGGGTAAGCCAACAGCTCAGGCATTGCAGCACAGAGCAGCCAGCAGGAGCCAGGAGGGTGGAGGAAGAGGGTTGATTCTGTTTGGATTTTTAGGTTAGAGAAACCTGCCTGTGTGTGTTGTCAAAGGGTGAAACAGTGGCAGAGACAGGAAAGAGGATTAACAGAGCAGGTTCTTAAGGGGACAGGAAACTTTGAAAGAAAGGCCCCAACATCTCTCTCTATGCATATATATATTTACACACACACACTTTAAGTTTTAGAATCATTTTAGACCTACAGGAAAGTGGCGTGGAGGGTTTCCTCGTACTCCTCACCACTTTCCCCTTTTGTTAACATACTATTTACCATATTACATTTGTCACAACTAATTAGCTAACATTGGCACATTACCGTCACCTCATCTAGACTTGGGTGGATTTCAGTCGTGTTTCCAGCAATGCCTCTTGCTGGTGAGGCCCCCATCCATGGTGCCACAGGACAACGGTCATGTCTCCATCTCTGGTCTGAGGCGGTTCAGACTTGCCTTGTCATGACCTTGACAGCTTCGAGAAGTACTGATCAAGTATTTGGTAGAATGTTCTCAATTTCAGTTTGTTGCATCTGTCTCTCATGGCCTGTATTCTAAGAAAAAAAATGGACATGCATGAAGAAAGGAAGAAATTCCCAGTAAAACAATGGGGGAAAAGCCATCCTTTTCCTCCCTGTACTGTGGAACCGATGGGACCATTTCTGGCCTGGAGGCAAAGGAGCTTTTCTCAGCAAAACCGGAATGTTTCCTTTTGGCTTTAATTGGAAACAAGAGGTAACCAGGCCAACTGTGGGCAGGGCCGCAGGCTGGGGACAGGCATTGGACATTTTACTTCACCCCCACCAGACCACTTGGCGATCTGGGCAGGTTGCTGACTGCTTCCGAGGGCCCAGTGGGCAGGGAAGGATCTCACCAAGCTTCTGTGTCAGACCTGCTCAGATCCTGCAATGGTGGCAGGGGTGCGAGAGCCGTGGTGACTGTGCGGCCGACATTCCCGCCACGTGTCAGTTAATTAACCTGGGAGGGACCACCGATGTCCTGGCCTCCCAGACCACTATTTTCTTAGGTTATGGTGTCCTTTAATAATTAACTCAGTGCCCTTTTTTAAAAAGCTAAAGCTCTCTTTGGTTCTTGGGAGTCCTTTCCCGTTGGGTTCCTCCTAGTATTCAAGTAAGTAGCTGGGGTGAGAGCCAGGTGGGGCCTGAGTGCCCCTTGATGCCACACCTCCACCAGGGAGGTACTCGAGCTCCTTAGACAGTGCTGCCTGCTCGACCGTCGGGGCCGGGATTAGTCGGCGCTGGGTCTGCCTGGCCCTCTGACCCCAGACCATCGTGACCCAGCCGGCTGAAGCAGTTTCTACAATAGCGTTACAGAGAGCGGGCAGTTCATGGTGTACGTATCATCCCCTCAGGCCAATTAACTCAGTAATTCAATCAAAAAAAGGCAGGAGGACCCCTTGCTCCATGATTTTTGTAAACCAGGGCTCCCAGTCCTACCCTGCCCACCTTCCTCCCAGGTTTCTTGAACTTTCTCTCTGAGTGAGTTTTTAGGTATAAGACGCTGAGACCTGTTACTCCTTTTTGCATTTCTCCACAGCCAGCCACTTTTGCTGCCTCATTTCAGCCGAGTGCTGTGACTTTAAAAATCAAACAGCATTACACTAGGTTTGGGGTGGGGTGCAGCCATCCAGGGCTCCCCAGACCTGCATCTGGCCTTGTCTGTGGCCTGAAGTCTCTCCCCTTTTGCTTCCTGTTCTCCTGCACAGCATCCTCCTTGCCTGTATGAGTCGACCCGATAGATGACTGGACTTCCACAACAGGCTCAGGATCCTTGAAATTACAAAGTAGAGGCCTCACCATTGGAAGTGTATTTGGGTGCCCTGTTATTGGGTAGCATGGAATCCTTCCCAGAGAGGCTGAGGCCTAGCCCCTGCCCATGAGCGCTTCTGGGCAAAGCAGCCTGCCATCACCTTTTGTGGCTTAGTTCTTTGGGATACGATTGTTTTTATTCTTTCCATGGTGACTTGTTTGAGAATTTTCCTGGCAGAGTAAGGGGTGAGTGAGTAATTTTATCAACAGTGAGAATAAGATGACTGAGGGTAATTCTTTGATAAGCACAAGCCTGGAGCAGAAAGGACAGTAAAGGACACACACAGCCTCTCCCAGGCCCCAGGGGCCCTTGGCCACGGCGCCCCCAAGGTGAGGGGAGAGGCTAAGTGCTCACCGAACAGAACTACCTCTGAGCATGTGTCAGCCCCCAGGGAGGCCAGCAGCTGGTTCTTGGGTTTTCCAGGGGTCTGGCTGGCCTCTGTTTTGGGAGAAGGGAAGTATCGTGTTTCTTTTGAGCCTCCAGGACCCCGAGTGAGCTACGCCGGGGCCTGCGCTCCACAGAGTTGAGACCCACTCCGAGTGTGCTTGACTGACACCCGGGATGTCCCTGCTGAGCCCCCCATGCCTCTGCTCTAAGGGCAGTGCTCACGTAAGGGGAACCCCTCTGAACAGCGTATCCAGGCTGGAGACTGACCCTCCCATGGAGTTACATCTGCTGTCTCTGGTGGAACAGCCTCATTCACTTGCAGGTCTTCTGTTCATAAGAAGAAAAACCCACATGTATGTCTGAGCCCACGCTTTCAGGTGCCCTCTAACTCTAAAATCCCTAGTCATTCAGGCCCGGCATCCATGAGTTTTCTGCCCTGCATGGACCAGCTGGCAGGCACTTGGCGTGGTGCAGTTCTTAAAATGGTTGGCGTTACCTTCCCTGGGGTGAGGCTGGAGAGGTCTGGGAAGGTGCTCGGTGCCTAGGGGAGGATGGGTCCTGGCGACCTGAGCACTCAGGAACTTCCCGCAAAGCCCACTGGGTGCCTCTCCGGTGCTTCTAAAACACTCTCCTAGCCCTGGCAGCTTACGCCACTGCAGGTATAGACACGGTTTGACTGCACTGCAGGCTGAGGCCTTGGGTCACACTTCCCACTCTTGCCATCTCCACTCTCCACCCAGCACATCAAACCCACTGCCGAGTCACAGGAAAGGGAGAGGAGCGAAGAGTGAGGGAAAGAGGCCTGTCCCAGCCCCTGGGCACAGAGCCAAGCGCCCTGAGGAGCTGGGCTGTGACGTAGGGCAGCTCTGTTGAGGGGGGTGGGCCAGTGAAACCTGGGGCCTGGGCGTTGGCCCAGATCCCACCCTCCCACTCAGTCGTCCAGCCGGCCACTACACTGCAGCCTGTGAGTCACAGGCACGCCCTGGTACAAGGGAGCCGGGAGCTCAGCTAATGCACGGGGTGGGGGCGGGCTTGGCCGGACGCACCTGGTTCAGCAAGGCTGGGCCAGGATTTGGCACCCCGGTCCTGTTTCTAATTGAAAAGCCTGCCCTTGGGGGTCCCGTATCTGAGCTTGCCCACCTATATGAAATGGGGTTTTCATAAGGTTGAAAGATTGGAAGATTACCTGGAGGTTTCTTGTCTGATGTTTATAAGGATCACTTGAGGAGGCATGCACCTAAAACTGGGCAGGTCCGCTTGTAAGGTTTCCCGGTGTGGAAAGGAAAAGGACCAAATGTCGACAACTCAAGGGAGACTGAGATGTCGTCTGCTGGGCTGTGCGGGTGATAAGGAATCACAGCTGCATGGCTGTATGGGTGTGTCCTTGGGGCAGCTTCTTTTTATTGTATGATATACACAGAGTAGTATATAAAGCATGATCAGGTTAAAGAGTAATTAAGAAGTGAATATCCATGTCACCAGCACCCAAGTCAAAAGCTAGGCTATTGCCAGTGCCCTTGATAGGACCCTGCCCCACAAGGGCTGTTCCCTGGTCAGAGATCCCCCATCCCTTGACTTGATAACCTTTCTTTCTTCATCCATAGTCATTTATATGCTGTGCCGCTGCACAGTAGTGTATTAGCCGTATACGTTCTGCAGCTCTTGCTTCTGTGCAGCATCAGGGAATGTGCCCGTGGTGTTGCACGCAGCTGCAGTGGGCTCATTTTCACTGTATTCTGTTCATAAAATAACCATTCTTCCACTTGCTGTACTGCTATAGGTAGTTGTAGTCCCAGCTCATGATATTTTTATAAATGGACTGATCCCTACCTGACACTGGCTGCTCCCGGTGCTGGGAAGGGGCAGCGACCCAAGCTGGTCCCAGAGTCCTTTGCAAGTCTCACCTCTGGCGCTTGGGGGCAGGGCTCTCCCTGGCAGCCGGGATTAATGCCAATGTCTTGTCTGTCTTGCAGCTTGCCGGGATAGCAGTCCTTGCCATTGGACTATGGCTCCGATTCGACTCTCAGACCAAGAGCATCTTTGAGCAAGAAAATAACCATTCCAGCTTCTACACGGGTGAGGCAGGGGAGACATGGTGCTTCCTTCAACTCTGGGGATTCTGGGTAGATCCAGGGAACTGGCTTTGGGAAAGACACATGTTTTGCTCTGGCACATGGGCCCCAGGCAGTGTCCCTTTAACGCTGTGCTTTTGTGTAGTTGAACTTACCATGAATTTGCGTTCAACCAATGTGGTTTCTCTTTCCATGCTAAGTCTGGCTTTTTGACTATTTCTCTGATGGGAAGTTAGCTCTGCCACCCTTGAGGGTTTCAGAACCTCTATCTGTCCCTGATCCTCTCCTAATACCATATCTTCTCAGGCTCAGTCATTCCCTTAATTCAAAAAACTTTATCCTAGGGGGTCCACAGTGCCAGGAAAAGGAGAAGTGGCTCCTTCCCACTGTTCAGGGAGACCTGCCTCCAGGACAATACAGCCAAAGTTAATAAGAGACCAGGAGGGCCGAGGCCTTCATTCAGACCTCTGGTGCTGGCGCAAATGCCATAGGTGTTTCTTTCCCATTTGCTTGTTTTCCAACATGCTTTTGCTCTGAGGCAAAGGTTTCCAATTTAAACATGCATCAACTTCGCAGGTGTTTTTCTACACACAGCCTCCTTCCCAGCATTTCTAGCTTCTTTCTTTAACTTCCAGGGCTGTATTACCATGGAAAAGTGGGATCCCTGAGGCCCTTCCTATAAGCCCTCCACCCCCATTTCTTATGAATTCACAGAATTGGGGCTTCTCCTTTCTGCCTGGTTTGGGAATAGGAAACATTTCATTTACAAGCGACAAAAGTAGCCCTTATTTTTAGGACGATGCTGTCATGTCCTCAAGCTCAAAGTGTAAATTTAAGTTTGGTCACTTCCTTCCCACCCACCAAAGAAGTTATTTTTTAAAAAAGGAGGAGAAAACAGTCTGAAGAGTTATCGATCGGGCCTTTAGGAAGATGCTGGTGGCTGGCAGGCATGCAGACCTCCCAGAAGCCAGCCTTGAGCCAGACTGTACCCACTGCGGCCCCGTGGACAGCTTCCCTGCCTTACTGCTTTTCGTTGTTAGGGTTTTTTAGGGTGTGTCTCCCTATTATTGGAAAGAAAAGCATACTGTGTGTTGCTGGTTTTTTAAAAAAACAAAAAACTACAGCTACACAGTTTTTTCAGGGAGCAGGTTTCCATAGTGCCTGGCTTATTTAACAGCAGCGGCAGCCTGGAATGCAGCCTGTGGAGCTGGGGCGGCGGGGGCAGGACGCCAAGGGGAGACCTTGTCTGCACAGCCTGAAACACCACACCAGGGAGCTTTGACCCCTCCAAGCAGGAATGCGGCATCTAGTTCAGGCTGGCTTTCTGTCCTAAGGAGAGCACCCCCCCCCCCCTCCCCGCCCTGTCTCCCCCTGTGCTCTGCGGGGTGCCGGCTCCTAACAATCCTCCCAACAACCAGGCTTGTGTCTCCTGTTATCTAGGATTCTGGCAGATTCTGTGTATTTTTAGATGTGGGAAGTTAGGATCTCATTAGTGGTGGATAGAGCTGGGAGGAAAGCACAATTTTGAGCCCCTTCTTTGTATGTCATTAACTCTCTCACACATACTGTTACATAAACAAATCCTCGAAATTCTTTAAGGTACATGGAATGACTCCCATCTCATCAATGAAGAAACCAAGGCCTAGAAAGGTTAAATAATTACCCCACAAGAGGCAGCACTGGGATTTGAACCCAGGCCTATGAAAGCTGCTTCTTGGATTATCTATGCTTAACTATGGTTGGGGAGGACTCTTTCTTCAGGAAGAAAACACGTTCCCTGACTAAATGGAGTGGGGTGGAGGCTCTCTTGGCCTTTTGACTTTGCCCATATTGTCCTCGGGGGAGAGAAGCCCCCAGCACCGGTGGCCCGGGAGAGGCTCGTGCAGTGTCAGGAGAGTGATGGACCCACAGCTGGAGGAACCAGGGTGTCTCTGGGAACCTCAGAGCATTCAGGGACCCCCATGGCCAGCAGTCATACCTGAAGTGACCAGGAGGGTGGTTTGAAGGCACAATCCCAAAGGGACACAGGCCACTGCCCCCTTAGCCCTCACATACAGACCCTAGTCAGCTGGATTCCCCGCCCCATCTTGGGAAGGGGCTCAGCTCTGAAGACTCCGTTCTGCTTGCAGAAGCCCAGGGAATGGAGGGCGACACATGGGACACCAGAGTATCCATTCAGCTGAGTGACCACTTGGGTCTGGCTGGGCCTTACGCCTCACTGTTTTGGGAAACAGTAATTGTCATCTATGGGCAAAGGGCCAAAGAGGCTTCATTATCTGTGTCCCCTTCCCCCAAGGGCTGGGACACCAGCCTTTGTATTGACCCATAGACCCTCCTCTCTCGCAGCAGAAGAGTGCCAGCTCCAACCCAGGCTGTTATTCCTGACATCATGGGGTGACCGTCCCTTGCACTGGGGTGCTAACCTATCTCTAGGGCAACCCGCAGGCCAGCCTGACCACACAGTTGACTCTTCAGGAAACCTGAAGGACCCAAGGGTGTCTTTCCTCCAGTGGGGCTACAACTTTCAAAATAGAAGACTCTATAACCAGGCAGAGAAGCATTTTGAAAAAGAAACTTCCCAACATTCGGAGCTATCTGTGGTGAATCCAGAGCAGCTGACAACCTCATACAGGCCTTCTCTCCATGTCAGGCCCTGGGAGATTGAACAGGTCGGCACTGTCTGTAATCCCAGGCAACACACATGTTGGGGAACTTCATTTTCTTGGTCCCAGGCCAGCAGCCTCTTAACGCCTTGGTGTCCTTCCAGAACCGTAGCCAACGAGGGCATCATCTGCAGGGCTCCACCCCTCCTTAGGACCATCCCCCGTTCTATGACCAGGCACCCGATGATCTCCAGGACACACAGCACTGGCCCTCAGTGAGCTGCCTTCCCGCCAGCCGGTGGCCTGGGGCAGTTTATTTCGTTGCTCTCTGCCTGCTCTTCCGGTCCCTAATGGCAGCGCTTACATGCCCACCGCTCCCCATCACAGTGAACCCTCGTGCTTGGCCTGCTTGCAGATAGTACAGCCATCAGGGAACGGGAGGGGGGCCCAGGAGAGCTGTGGGGAAAGTAAGCTAGGGTTCCTTTGAAGCCCTGGTTGAGCTGGTGGGAGATAATCAACTGTTCTAAGCAAGTGGAGGCCAGAGGCTCTGCTGGCTTTTGTTCTCCACACAAACAGGTGTGGCGAGTGCTATTCGCAAGATGGGGTTTGGGACAGCGACGAGGCGGATGCGGATGCGTCCACTCCCTAGCCGAAGCCCAGGGCCCTGATAAGCCGGTGGGTGAAAAAGAATGCTCCCTTTCTTGTGTAAAGGACACCTTGGCATATGCTACTGCCGCACCAAAGGCTTTTCTTTTCAGATTGGGCCTATAAGGTCAACCTGAGAAGGGCAGAATAAACAGCCCTTCAGCAAATTACTACAGTAATCCGGGAGAAGGCTCCCTGACGAGTAACTTTTTCCATGAGTCAGACAGAAAGCTAACACTTGCTTTGTAAAGGGGAACGTGTCGTCACTTATCACTGGGCTCAGAGGCTAGGAGGATCCCTTCCAGGGGTAGCTCTGGAGGGCCCTTTTAAATAAAAGCGGCCCAAACTCTCCAGTCCCGTGGTTTCGGGGGGGCTGCTTGCAGATGGGCCGCCTTCTGGCCTGATGTCTGCTGCCAAAATCCCCACCGGCAGCTGCCAGGGAATTGCTTGTCTTCCTCTACTGCTGGGGAAAGTGGAGCCAAAATACCCCAGATTAGCAGTTATCTGAGCGAGTTTTAAAACCAATGAGACCCTTTGTCTGCTGAGCCCAAAAGAGAGTATTTAACGTTGTCCAGGAGGTCCCCTGGGAGAACATTCTCCTGACCCCTCTCTGCATGCCTTGTTCTTCAGAGGCTCACCACTGCTGCTCACCCCCTACCCCGGCTTGTGCCAAGGTCACCCAGGCTCATGAACTGGGACCTGGACTTAGAGAAAACATGTCCGCTCATTCCCACTCGAGTCTGTTTCATGTGCTTGTAAGTCCCTTTGATCTCTTACTGCTCCCTATTCATTCAGCCCCAGTGGTGGAGCTCCAAGGAGTGACCCCACCTTGGGTGTCTTGTCCCATGAGGTGGGAGAAAGGCCTTATTACTCCTCAGCCAGCCGGTGTCCCCATGTCGGAGCCCAGAGTTGGGTGTGGCCGCACTGCCCGTCCCAGTCGGGCCTGGGGCCCCACGGTGTCGCACTGCCTAGGAGGATGGGACTTGACTCGAGGACAAGCCGCATTTGTCCCCTTGCCCAGACTGGGCCGGGCGTGCACAGGAACAATGCCCGTATTCATGCAGCATGGGGGTTTGCCGGTAAACCCACGTGACAACATCACAGCAGATGTGGGGGGGACGGAGGAGAGTCACAAGTGTTCCCTTGTGTACTCAGCCCAGCGCTGCCCGGGAACCTCAGCTGCAGGCCGACTGCCCAGTTTGTTGCCTGAGAAGCCTCGTCCCCGCTCTGGGGGTACAGATGCAGGACAGTGAGGTCACTGCAACACCTGCCGAGGGTTTTCACTGCAGTGTCCTGTTGAGTATTGTGTGGACACATCACGGATACTCTTGCTTTTAGCCCCTAGTCCAAGGATGTCCCCCTGGTCCCAGTTAGTAGGGAGGGATCAGCAAGCATATACAAATTCATCGCTGATTTCATGACTGTCATCCATTCTTTGTATGGAAATTAGGAGTAGGATTTGTTGTGCACACTCGGATCATACCACTTAATCCTCACAACAATCCTTGACGTAGGTATTATTACCATCCCCATCTTGCAGATAGAAAACTTAGCCCAGAGAGATCAAGGGGCTTTCCCAGGATGGCATAGCTGGCTCTCAAGCCTGGGCTTTCCGGGCTTTAGAACTGGTACTCTCCCCCCGTGAGGCAGGAGCCCCTCCCCAGGTGGAGTAGAACGGCCCTGCGAGACCAAGAGACAGGAACCTCGCCACCAGTTTCCCCACAGGGCCTGTTTGTGGAGTGTCAGATAGAGGGCTGGGCCCTGCAGGTCAGCTGTGGCTTCTCAAGAATATGACTGCGAGATGGGCCCCTCTGGACATTTCCTGGGTGTTGGGGAATGACTGGGGCCCTGCTGCTCTACTGTGTTCCCTGGTCCCAAGAATTTGCATGGAGTTGAGCGGACTCTTCCTCAGTTACTTGGATTGAGGGCTTGGAAACTGTGTCACTCATCCTCCCTTTAGTGAGGAGGGTTCTCTTCACCCTTAACCTGGAGTAGGTAAATTTGCAATTGTGTGATCTCTTTAATGCCCTATAAGGGGTCTTTTGAAGTTTCCTAGCAAGCAATCTCTTATTTTACTGACAAAGAAATTGAGGCCCAGAGAGGGAAAGTGTCTTACCCAAGATCACACAGCAGTGTGTAGCAGAGTTGGGACCAGAACAAGGGTCTTCTGATGCCAGGCCTGTGTTCTGTGCACTAGAGCAAGGTACTCTTGGCAACATGCGCCCATGGGTGTCAGCACCTGCATGCGCCTAACAGCCACCTGCAGCAGGGCAGGGAGGCCTCGCTTCAGGGACTCTGGCGGAGCTGGCCACCCAGAGTGTGGGTGTCTGAGCGCGCACAGCCCTGTCCTGCTGCAGGCCTCCTCTGTCAGCCTCTGCTGTTGGGTAGAGGTCAACAGGGAATTGAGCCTAATTTTGGAGAGGCCAATTTAATTGGCATGAATGGATTTGTCTTGCTGAAAACAGTTTGTGTCCTGAGTAGAATCTGAATCTGGGTCCATGGATATTGTCTGTCCTCCTGGGCAGCTCCCAGGAAGTCTGAGGGTAAGGCTGGAGTGCAGGTGTGATGGGACGGGTCCTAGAAGACAGCCAGGTAGGGAGGAGACTTAGAGCAGAGGCGGAGAAGCTCTTGGAAGGATGGGGCTCTTTTTCCCCAAGATAGGAGCAGGGCGAGTTGGGGGAGGCACAGAGCCTTGTAGAGAGAAGAGGAGTTGCAGAAACGGGCTGGGCCTCCCCACTGACAACTCCACCTCACCCACTCCCCTCAGGAGTCTATATTCTCATCGGAGCTGGCGCCCTCATGACGCTGGTGGGTTTCCTGGGCTGCTGTGGGGCCGTGCAGGAGTCCCAGTGCATGCTGGGCTTGGTGAGTGCCCCTCGGCTGTCCGCGGCCCCCAGCATCCCTCTGCTGCAGGCCCTGCCCCACCACCAGCCTCCCCTGTGGTGACCGCACCCTGCTCTTCCTTGCTGGAGCCTCTGCCCTGTTACTTTCCATAGGCGACTCAATGTCAGGACTTTGCTTTTCACTTTTTCGAGGACCACGTTTGCTTTTTTTCCCTGAATCCACAGGTACCTTCACCTTCTCTTGTTCCAAAATTTGGGGCGCTATTCCTCGTGCTCCAGTGTGCATTCACTCACTTCCTTCATCTCCCCGAACGCCTGTGGGTTTTGAGAGTGACCAGTGGTATTTCATCATTAACACCTTAGAACCCCCAGTTCTTGGTTTCCGAGCCGGTCTGTCGTTCTGAGGGGAGCCTTTGTCTTCTGCCACGTTCCCTCCCCGGCCCCCTCAGCTTAGCTCCGCAGTGCGTCGGCTTTTCCCTGCCCCTTCCCGGCGGTGCCTCGGCGCCCCTGCCCGCGCGGTCCCCGAGAGCTGTCGCTCTCCGGGCCACCTCTGGTCTCCGCGGTTGCCCGCCCAGGCCGGCCTCACGCCGCCCACTTTGCCTTCCAGTTCTTCACCTTCCTCTTGGTGATATTTGCCATTGAAGTCGCAGCGGCCGTCTGGGGATATTCCCACAAAGATGAGGTAGGTTTTCCCATACATCTCATGGGACCTGCAGTGGCCCGGGCCTGGGAGTCTGGGGGTGGGGACGAAGAGGGTGGACGGGTGCCCAGCTGTCATTTTGAGTTCTCAGCTCCTTGTTTCGCCTCATGCCCATCGGAACGTGTGCACGCCCGGGGCAGCCCGTGTGCCACCCTGTGTGGGCATGTGCCGGCCTCTGCTTCCACATCCTGGGACAAGGGTGCCCCACGGCAGACGCTCAGGGAATATCTGTTGCGTCTGTGTCCATGTCTCACCCCTCAGCAGCCCTTCCCCCAACTCCTGGAAGGATGGCCTAGGAAAACATGGCTTTGTGTGGGCAGGACACCGTTGGCCCCCACCTGGCTATAAATCTGCACCACCGTGAGCCGGGTGCGGTGGGGCCAGACACTATGCAAAGCCCAGCAAGCAATGCACGAGCTGTGGTTCCCGCTTTGAGGAACTTTGCCACATGCTGTGAGAGAAAAACGTGCATCTGAGAATTGCCCTAGAAGTCATTTATATATCCCAGAGTCCCGTGGGGTTTGAAAAGGTGGAGTGGGGAAACTGCATCCTTGTGGCTCCCTGGAGAGAGGGGGCACTGACCTAGCCATGATGAGAGCGAGAATTTTAGGAGGAAAATGGGTGGGAGACCAGGGTACTTGCCGGCAAAGAAAGGGTCTGAGGACAGCGTGGGCCCCCTTCGGGAACCACCAGAGAGTTGTAGGCCGGGATGAGCTGTGTCAGACAGTGTTTTAGGTGGGTTGTTTTGTGTTTAGCAGAAGGAGGGGAAGAAGAGAGACACTGGTACAGCAAACCTGTTGTTTGTTGTGTTTTTGGTGATTGAGGGACCCAGGCAACCAAAGCTGCAGCCAGGGCCAGAGGAAGGCACACTGAGAAAAGGTGCCGAAGGAGGGGTGCTGGGTGTGGGTTCAGTTCATGTTCGTGGGAGGTAGGGGACACAGGACAGACATCCACTGAACTGGGATGCCTCTCTCCGGGGACAGGAGGGTAATAGTAAGTCTATTATATCCGAAGAGCTAATAATACTTACTCCCCATTAACTCTACCAGACACTGCTATCACTTAACGGGCAATACCTCATTCAGGTCCTCACAGTAACCTCCAAGGCAGGGACCGTTACAATCTCAATGCTAGGTAGGCAGAAACTGATGTCCAGAGAGGCTTGGTAATTTGCCCAAAGTCACACAGTGTCTAAGTGAAGAAGGAAAGCAGACAGAAGCCTGAGGAAGGAGCCAGGTCAGCAGCAGCATGTTCTGTTGTTATTATTTAATTGAGGAGATTTGATTGTGATCACAGGTAGCAGGGAAAGAGCCATGCGGGACTGAAGGGATGGTCTGAAGGCTCAGGAGGAGTGGAAGTGGCCAGAGCAGGTTCCCAGGGGACGTGCAGGGCTGGGGGCCCAGAGGCACCGGGAGAGGCAGTGCTAGTCTAGGGTGACGTTTTCCAAGCATCAGAATCTGTTGACTGAGCATGAATAAGATGAAACAAGTGACATTTGTTCATGAAAAAGCCATCTCTGCCCCCTCTTGCCTGTCGACTCCAGGTGATAAAGGAAGTCCAGGAATTCTACAAGGACACGTACAGCAAGCTCAAAGAGGGCAAGGATGAGCTCCAGCGGGAAACACTGAAAGCCATCCACACCGCGGTAGGTCGTCTTCGCAGACTCCCACCTTTCTGACCTTCCTCTGGGACACGTGCGCACAGACCCTCACGTCTCCGGTTCAGGCGCGCTCCTGTTTGTTTCTCTCACCCCCATCCCTGTCCTTCTCTCTGCAGCTGGACTGCTGTGGTTTGGCTGGAGGAGTGGAACAATTTATCTCAGACATCTGCCCCAAAAAGGACGTATTCTCAACTATAACGCTGAAGGTAAGCCTCAGAACACTCCCGTGCCCCTGCCCAGTGCTCTGGACAAATCCCTTGGTGGCAGACTGAAATCTGCCCTCTTGTTTGGGAGGGAGGCATCCAAGTGCTTCCCCGATACACCTCTTCCATCCGTGAACGGGACCAGGGGACCATCTCATTCCCCCGCCCCTGGGCCTCTGTGTCCTCAAGGGCAACAAAACCAAGGCCAGCCCCCGGAACTAACAAGGGGTTCTAGCTGCCTAACATGGGCTGCCCTGCGCTCCACCTCCCCCAGCCCTCAGGACATTGCAGACAGGTGAGCTCTGGGTCCTGGACTCCTGGCTTTTAGGTTTGTGAATAGTTGATAACAAGCTAGAACTAATGTCTGAACTTCAGAATAATAATAAGTAACCCATGGCCAGATAAGAAATAGACCCAAAAACTGGCTTAGCCCTCTTCCTTCCGCAATTTCTTCCCAAATCTGAGGGACCCACATCCCGCACCTCTTTTGGTTCTCCTTTCCATCCACCCCCCAGCCACTAAGCAGTACTCCTGTTCCTGGCCCTTTCTCTGGGACCACCAGAGCACCCCGTGGGAAGGAGGACTGTGGGAGGGAGGCAACGCGCCTGGGGCAGGGAGCAGCATGGGTGACCTGGGATTTGCTCTGCCTCCCTCAGTCCTGCCCTGAGGCCATTAGAGATGTCTTCGAGAACAAGTTCCACATCATCGGCGCAGTGGGCATCGGGATTGCTGTGGTGATGGTGAGTGGCAGGGACGTGGAAGGGAGCGGTCCTGTTAGTGGTAAACATTAGGCATATGCTCTGGCCAGGCACTGCTTTAGCTCATCAACTCATTTATCAGCCAATAGAATCCTTGCCATACGTATGAGATGGTAGGGAATGGAAAGAAAAGGGAGGTTGAGTAACTTGGTCAAAGTCTCTGGGCTCGTGAGGAAGTATCTGGGATTTGAACCCAGGGCATCTGCAGAATCCATTCTCTGACCTGTTAAGGTTCAGGGATAATAAATGCAGTGATGTCCAGTACTGCTGGTCTGCAGACCTTGCTTGGAGTAGCAAGCATGCAGGTCACCTAACCTAGGATGATCTTAGCAACCTGTTTTCATCATGTACCTGCTTTTCTTTTTCCCCAAGAAAATAGTTCAGTAAACGCTACATGGATATGAATTTTTTCACCTCCCCTCTAGTCTGAGAGGTATCCCAAAGTGGACAACCAGGAAGAAGACTCAAAGCTTCAAAGAACCTACTGTCTTGCTAATCAGCCCCCAGAAACCATCAAGGGCCAAAAAGGTTCCTTGGGGTCATCCCCTCTTCCCCATGAGGGATTGATAAGGGAGTATGGGGACACAGCCCTTCTGCCCCTTGGGAGACTCTCCAGAAGGAGTTACTTCTTTTCTTAGTGGTTATCTGCATCTAAGAAAGGCTTGAAGCAGCTTTTGGCGCAAGGGGTAACAGTGTCATTTCAAATAGCATGTAAGGGACAGACACAAAGATGGAGGTGAATTACTCACCTCTAGGAACTATTGGAATATTTGGAATTCGAGCATTAAATTTAGCTCTGAGCTTCTTTGACTCACCCTGGAAGTTCCCCAGGGAAGTCACTTGGGCAGCCTGGGTTAGCATGCGGCTGCACACTCTCGGACCCCGTCAGCCAGTGGTCCTTTCCGGTACCAGCTGCACATCTCCTGCTTCGGCACCTGTAAATCCCTCGGCTTCACGGTCACCATTTTCCTTGTTGTATGTCTTGGTCTGAGTGACGCACATCTTTGCCTCAGCAAAGCCTCGCTGCTCACATTCCTTCCTGTCTTCCAGGTTTTTGGCATGATCTTCAGTATGATTCTGTGCTGTGCGATCCGCAGGAACCGAGAGATGGTCTAGAGTCGGCCTGCACCCCTGAGCAGGAATGTCTACCCCTGAGGATTGTGGTCTCTTTTCTTAGGGTTTTGTTTTTGGTCTTCTGCCACTAACTTTAGTATTCATTCCACATTTCTAAATAAAAAAAAAGTTATTCTATGTTTGTCTTTTTAATACTTTATTCAATATGGATATTTGTAGTTGAGAGATTTGGGGATTTGGTTTCCTTTGGTTTATATTCTTTTGGTTGTTTGTGTTTGCTTATTATGTTAAGCAGAAATCCTGCCATGAAAGGTACTATATTTGCTAGACTCTAGACAAAAGATATTGTACATAAAGAGATTTTTTTTCTTTAAATAGATAAAAAGGTCTATCAAAATCAGGTTGTAACTTATGTTAAAGACAATTTGATACATAATAAAAGATTATGACAACATCCTGGACTGGTTTTGGGTTTTTGCTTCCTTTATTGTTTTTTTAGAGCTACTGATATCCAAGTGTCTTTCAGCAGCTCTTTGAGTTAGCTGCGTTCTTATGAAAAGGAGGTTGGAAAGTTGATGTCCCTACTTTACTAATAAAGAAACCAAGGCATGGAGAGAGAAGGGATTTCAATCCAAGATCACACCTTTGTTACTAGAGTCAACCCCAGAACCTAGCCTAGAACTGTGTCTGCAGCAACGTGTTGTGTCTCGGGAATACAACAGTAAAGGTAAGGGTGGGGACTTTTGTTTTATTCACTGTTGTACCCCCAGCCCTAGAACCTATTGTCTGGAGTATAGTAGGTTCTCAGTTAATATTTATTGGTTGAATTAATGGGGGTATACCATCAGGGCTTAATCAAAGAAGCAAAATTATCAAATATAATATATATATGTATGTATAATTTGTTACAAGGGTTTGCTCTTACACAATCATTGGAGCTGGTTAAATAGTGTCTATAAGATTGTCTTTGCATCTGACGCTGGAACTTAAAGACCACAGGGCAGACAGGCAGGACAAATGAGTGTAAAGTGGGAGAGCAAGAACGGGATGTAGCCCGTGAAGACAGACATCCAGGGTGTTTCTTGTTCCTCAGATCAGCAGGTATGGGTCCTCCTGCAGAGGCCCAGACCCTTTAGCTAAAAACACTGGCCAGGAATTGGAGGCTGAAGCGAGCCAGAAAAAGACAATTTACGTGAGCTACAGATGACCTCATTTACTTCCCCAAAAGACCTCCTCCCTCCTCACTGACCAGTAGGAAGGAGAGTGGTGGGAAGTGTGGTCCAGCTTACCCTGGCTGACTGCTCACCAAGCCACAGTGTGGAAGACAGTCTCTGCTCAGAAGATCTGCAATCTGCCAAGGCAATTCAGAGTTAAGCAGGCAGTTGTGACACAGTGAAATAAACACTAAGGAAGTGCAGAAGCGTGAGCAACCTGTTTTTATTTTCCACTCCTTGATTCAGTTTGGACTCTTCTTAATGTTTAAAAAAAGAAAGTGGGTCTAAATGCCATTACCTTAAATCAGGAAGGAGCAATACAGATGGACTCAGCACAATTAGGCAGATCCATAGCTGGGTAAACCACCCCCATATGAGGGAGAAGTCTCTGCTACCGGGCTAGGGTTTGTTCTGTTCTGGTCAGAGTTTTAAACGATAACTTGGAATATTATTAAATATTGTAGGTTTCATGAAGCCCTGAGGAATATCCAGTAATTTGGGTAACATTTATAGTTCAAAGAGATCTTGGGGTCTGGAATAATGGATAATGACACCCAGAGGTTGTCTCTTAACAGGAATAAATAAATTATATCAAGCAATCCATATATGTTTGTCACAGTCCCTGATCCTTAACATTTCATGTAGCTGAATAAGTTAAGCCCATGGTTGGTTGGTTAGATAATAAATTCTCTCATATATTAAGTCTGGAAGCAACCATCATGTTGATTTAGCAGCTAGGCACCATCAAAGATGGCATCTCTGATTCTCTTGGCTTGTTCCCCATGGTCACAAGGTAGCTGCAGCAGCTCAAGCCATCTCTGCATTCACAGCAGGAAGTAAGAGAGAAGGGCAAATCTCGTTGCAAGTAACCCTTTAATCTACAGTTAAAAAGTTTACAGTAACAGACTAGAAGCCAACTTCCATTTGTGCACCCTTGGCCAAAATCTGTCATGTGGATTCTCATAACTATAAGGAAGGTGAGATCATGAGTGTTTAGTTTTTCTAATGTATAGTGAAGGTAAGAAAGGGACAAATGAGTTCTGAGTGTTTATTCCATCTAACAGTTAACTTGGGGTTTGGGGAAGTTAAGTATATGCTGCAAGATCATACAGTTAATAGACTGGATACGGATTTGAATCCAGATCTTTCACCAGTCTTACTGCATGTTTCACACGGTGGTGCCTCCCAGGATTAATGTTATGGGAGGAAACTGAACAGGAACATCTCTTGATTGGAAGAGCTCATTATATAAATGCAGGATGGAGAAACTATTTCATTTTTTAAAAGGCATGGAAATAGCTTACATCAATCTTAATAGCCAGAACTATGAGGCAAGGCTGTCTTAGACCGCGTCCAGAGAGGTGGTTGTCCCGATGGAGGGAAATGATAAAGCTACAGGTATAGCTGCCAGGCACCAGAGCCATGAGATACTCCAATCTGGGGCCTCTTCCAAAAAAGGAAGCCAACTACGGAGACCTGGAGGGCACAGACAGGTCTGTGCTGGGCAGAGACCTCAAACCATGTCACCCAAGAGGAGAGTGAAGAACCCAGGATGCAGACCTGGGTGGGGGGAGGGGAGCCAACAACGCCACAGTCCTTGTTTTCAAATATAAAGGTCTGGGTGGTGGACCAGGGTTTGTGCTGTCCCAGAGGCCACAGTGAGAACTCGCGGTGGAACTCCCAGGGAACAGATCTTGGCTTAATGCAAAGAAAACTTGAAACCACTACTGTCCAGCAGTGTAGTGGATCTCCAGGTGTGAAGGGGCTTCAGGAGAGGCTGGAGAGGAGTTGTGCCAATTTCTGCACTGATGGGGAGTTGAGGGACTCCTACATCCCCTCCATGTCTAAGAGCTTACAAAGATACATGGTTCTAAGCAAACGCTCAGGACACTAGGGCCCTCTCTTTGTTCACCATGGGGGAGCAAGGGAGAGGGAGGACCTCTAGTAAATGGTATGGGAATGGTGAGTGTTTCTATAAACAACCCAGGAAATTTTCAAGACGATGTTTTCTCTCTGGAATTACTGCATTTTTTCCATACTCGGTGCTATTGTTGGGCTCTTGTTTGCAAGGAAAAGGGCACCCCAACTCTTAAATAATGTGGTTTGGCGAAAGGACATTAAGCATCTCAGCAGCCATAGCACAGCTTCTGTGTCTCTAGGCTTCCTGGCGTGGATGGTACAGCAGGGGCTCATCCCAGCACTGCATGTGGCATCCCTGCTCCTCTCTGCATCTCACTCATGTCCCTTAGCAGAAAGGATTTAAACACGTAATTTGGCACTGTCCAAAAAGCATCCATCCTCCAGGGGACATCTATTGGCAGGACACCAATCCCTGGTCCCAGTGTTGTGGCCAAGGGATCAATGCCGAAGCTCAGGACATCCCATGGCCTTCCCAGCACAGGAAATCTGGCAGAGAGAACTTCCAAAGATACTTCTGGTTCAAGCTGACTTGGCTCAAGGGTCACCTGGGAAAGCCACCCGAGGTGAGCCCTGCCCTCTGGTCTTTACACCCCAGGGGGATCTGCAGTGGGTTCTCAGAGTAAATATGCCTGTTGAAGGATGTTCTTAAATAAGCAAGACCACACTCCAAGAGAGGTAGGATTATGTGTGTGGGCCCTGGAGAAAGGGAAGTTACAGGGAAGGTCTGTGAACGGGAAGTCAGGGGCAGTCAGCTGTGGGTCCCTGGGTCCCAAGCCAGGGAATGGAGTCTAAGAACTTCACTCCACCAACCTAAGTTGTCTCCTCCTCTTGCCCTCGGCCCACCCCACCCACCCTCAGTTTTAAAGCTGTCTTGGACACACCTGAGCAGCTAATATAATAGTTTTCACTCAAGCATTGGCTGGCAGACCCCTAGAGAGATGATTCAATTTCTTTCTTTTTAAATTGGATTTCTCCAAAGCATCTGCTTCCCCTGTGGCATTGCAGGCAAGATCAGATCTTATCGTGGTATTGAATCTCCACTGCTCTGCAAGGCTCCGAGGAGCCAGGCTGACTTTCTGGCCAAGCAAGGCGAGGAACCCAGGAGGGTTATTCTAACGCACCCTGCAGGTACAGTCATCAGTGCCCGAAGCTCTCAGAGCAGAGCATGAGCTGTCTAACTGACCCTCAGTACTGCCTGGGAGTTGGGAAAACATGGGGTTTATTGTCTATTCTTAACACATGGGGAAACAGAGGGCCAAGAAGACAGTACATGACTTGACCAGGACCACAGATGTCCAGCAAGCCTAGAGAAGGCCCATGGCTGTGGGAGAAAGGACAGACATTGAAAACTGATCTAATCCAAATGTCCCTGGCACTCAACTTCTGTATGGACTCATCTAAAAACCAGTCACGCAATGCTCGGACCTTCTTGCCATGGTGGTACTGGGTGGCAGCAGCTTCCATGAACTTCCATGGGAGTCGGGGCTGCTCATTGGAGTGTAGGTGAAAGCAAACGATTCTGATCCATGGGATGATAAAGTGGTTTTTTTGGTATCTTTAATCTACAATTACATGTGCAACATTATGGTTACTAGACTCCCCACATCATCAAGTCGCCCCCATATACCCCATTACAGTCGCTGTCCATCAGCATAGTGAGATGCTATAGAATCACTACTTGTCCTCTCTGTGTTGTACAGCCCTCCCCGTGCCCCCCCAATATTACATCTGCTAATCGTAATGCCCCTTTTTCCCCCTTGTCCCTCCCTTCCCACCCATCCTCTCCAATCCCTTTCCCTTTGGTATCTGTTAGTCCATTCTTGGGTTCTGTGAGTCTGCTGCTGTTTTGTTCCTTCTGTTTTTTTTTTCTTTGTTCTTATACTCCACATATGAGTGAAATCATTTGCTTGTCTTTTTCCACTTGGCTTATTTCACTGAGCATAATATCCTCTAGCTCCATCCATGTTGTTGCAAATGTCTGGATTTGTTTTCTTCTTATGGCTGAATAATATTCCATTGTGTATATGTACCACATCTTCTTTATCCATTCATCTACTGATGGACACTTAGGTTGCTTCCATTTCTTGGATATTGTAAATAGTGCTGTGATAAACATAGGGGTGAATATGTCTTTTTCAAACTGGGCTGCTGCATACTTGGGGTAAATTCCTAGGAGTGGGATTCCTGGGTCAAATGGTATTTCTATTTTGAGTTTTTTGAGGAACCTCCATAATGCTTTCCACAATGGTTGAACTAATTTGCATTCCCAGCAGCAGTGTACAAGGGTTCCCCTTTCTCCACATCCATACCAACATTTGTTATTGTTTGTCTTTTGGATGTTGGCCATCCTTACTGGTGTGAGGTGATATCTCATTGTGGTTTTAATTTGCATTTCTCTGATGATTAGCGATGTGGAGCATTTTTCATATGCCTGTTGGCCATTTGAATTTCTTCTTTGGAGAAGTGTCTATTCAGATCCTCTGCCCATTTTTTAATTGGATTATTTGCTTTTGGTTTGTTGAGGCACATGAGTTCTTTATATAATTTGGATGTCAACCCCTGATTGGATATGTCTTTTATGAATATATTCTCCCATACTGTAGGATGTCTTTTTGTTCTACTGATGGTGTCCTTTGCTGTACAGAAGCTTTTCAGCCTGATATAGTCCCACTTGTTCATTTTTGCTTTTGTTTTCCTTGCCCGGGGAGAAATGTTCATGAAGAAGTTGCTCATGTTTATGTCCAAGAGATTTTTGCCTATGTTTTTTTCTAAGAGTTTTATGGTTTCATGACTTACACTCAGGTCTTTGATCCATTTTGAGTTTACTTTTGTGTATGGGCTTAGACAATAATCCAGTTTAATTCTCTTACATGTAGCTGTCCAGCTTCGCCAACACCAGGTGTTGAAGAGGCTGTCATTTCCCCATTGTATATCCATGGCTCCTTTATCGTATATTAATTGACTGTATATGTTTGGGTTAATGTCTGGACTGTCTATTCTGTTCCACTGGTCTGTGGGTCTGTTCTTGTGCCAGTACCAAATTGTCTTGATTACTGTGGCTTTGTAATAGAGCTTGAAGTCTGGGAGCATAATTCCCCCTGTTTCATTCTTCCTTCTCAGGATTGCTTTGGCTATTCAGGGTCTTCTGTGGTTACATATGAATTTTAGAATTATTTGTTCCAGTTCATTGAAGAATGCTGTTGGTATTTTGATAGGGATTGCATTGAATCTATAGATTGCTTTAAGTAGTATAGCCATGTTGACAATATTTATTCTACCTAGCCAAGAGCATGGGATGCATTTCCATTTGTTAGTGTCCTCTTTAATTTCTCTTAGGAGTGTCTTGTAGTTTTCAGAGTATAGGTCTTTCACTTCCTTTGTTAGGTTTATTCCTAGGTATTTTATTCTTTTTGATGCAATTGTGAATGGAATTGTTTTCCTGATTTTTCTTTCTGTTAGCTCATCATTAGTGTATAGGAAAGCAACAGATTTCTGTGTATTGATTTTGTATCCTGCAACTTTGCTGAATTCAGATATTAGGTCTAGTAGTTTTGGAGTGGAGTCTTAAGGGTTTTTTATGTACAATATCATGTCATCTGCAAATAGTGACAATTTGACTTCTTCTTTACCAATCTGGATGCCTTGTCTTTGTTTTGTCTAATTGCCGTGGCTAGGACCTCCAGTACTATGTTGAATAACAGTGGGGAGAGTGGGCATCCCTGTCTTGTTCCCAATCTTAGATGAAAAGCTTCAGCTTCTCGCTGTTAAGTATGATGTTGGCTGAGGGTTTGTCATATATGGCCTTTATTATGTTGAGGTACTTGCCCTCTATACCCATTTTATTGAGAGTTTTAATCAGGAATGGATGCTGAATTTTGTTAAATGCTTTTTCAGCATCTATGGAGATGATCATGTGGTTTTTGTTCTTCTTTTTGTTGATGTGGTGGATGATGTTGATGGATTTTCGAATGTTGTACCATTCTTGCATCCCTGAGATGAATCCCACTTGATCACGGTGTATGATCCTCTTGATGTATTTTTGAATTCGGTTTGCTAATATTTTGTTGAGTATTTTTGCATCTGTGTTCATCAGGGATATTGGTCTGCAATTTTCTTTTTGGTGGGGTCTTTG
>JAVSCE010008844.1:0-129882 GCA_032199065.1 Smutsia gigantea
AACACATAATCATATAGTATCCTTTTTCTAAAACCATGTATTGTGCAAGAAAAAAAATGGAATTTTATTATTTTTAAGAGAACAAAATCTTTAGAAGAAAGACATGTAGATGGAAATAGTAGAAAGGAAAAGCAAAAATGGAGCAAGAACAAAAGGAAGAGAGGAAGCATGATGGAAAAGAAAGAAAAAGAAAAAAGACAAAGAAAAAATGCATGATGGGAATTACTCCACAACAGTGTTTAACTTTCTTTAGCAGCAAAATCCTTTCAATTAAATCTTGCTCTGAAGCCCATTATAGAAAGCAGACAAATGGGGAGTTGTGCTGATTGAATAAAGAGATTAGGACCCACTGGGCCTCATGATCATTCTCCAGCCCTACCTTCCCCAATCCAAATCTTAGGACTTTGGAGAGCAAGGTTTTAGCCCTTGCTCTAGAGAAAATAACTCTTAAACCTTGTTCAGTTAGATTGGTACCATCAAAGATGTCATCTGTCATTCCTACCCTAATTAGGTGACATTTTGTCTTGGTACCTTGCTGCCATGCTGTATTTCAACAAATATAAAACTAAACATAACATTATTTCTTTACTTCCACACCACTCCTTCCCCAAAGTACAAATTAGCATTCTCTCCAACTTCCCTTTTACTCTGGAAAGCACCACTGGTAAGCCTACCAGTCAGGTTCAAATCCGTTGAATCTCTTGTCTTCCTGGTACCCTCCATGAGGTCAAGGACTAAAACCTGTAGATTTTTTTCTCCTGAAATATGTCGCAGATTCTCCGGGTCTTTCACCTGATTATTCAGCAGCTAGTCTTTTTCATCTTTGACTAGCTGTCCTTTAACATAATTTTCATGTCAATTTACTAACTTCCTAAAAATATCTCTTCGCTCCTTCCTAAAAAAATCCTCAGTTCTCTCTGCCCTCCCACTTGTTTTTAATGTTACCCAGCTAAACTCCTCTCCCTACCCAATTTTATCTGGCCCCTTCTCATCTTGTTCTTCTGTCCCTTGCAACATACAATCTCCTTTAATTAGATGTGTCTTTTTATTATCTCATGAACATTCTGTGCTCATTCTTGATTCTGTGACTCAAATCGTTCCTTAAACTTGGAATTTTTTTCTCTCCATCCCTGTCCAAAAATCTACCTGCTCTTCAAGGCCTACCATTTACAGCCACTACTAACTTGTTGTGCATGTAACTACTAGTTCTATTTGGCATATAATTGTTCGAGGTTCATTATCCTTATTTTTCCAAATATATTATCTGATCTTACACATTTAGACTCATCACCAATCTTCTCATTCTTTAATTGAATGTTACTAGTTGATAAACTGATTTTACTTAAATGATGAAATAGTCCTTTTCATCTTACAGCCTCCACTTTAAATTCTCTTACAAATTTTGGAATCAGGGAAATATTAACCACTTTAAAACAGGCTTACTAAACATAGCTTAAGCTGACATTTAGAATCCTAACACCAACTGTGGAATTAACACTTTAATCTTTTATGTTAGGTTGACTCTGTGTCTGCTTAATCACTTGAATCCTTAACTCATGATTGTCATTGACTGCTGGAAATTGGGCTTATTTTATAGCCTCTTTTATGTAAACTACATGAATTCTACACAAATTAATCTAAAATGTGCCTTCAATACAATCATTGTGCCTAATTTTTAAAACACTGAATTGTGAGTTTAACTGGGTTGAAGAATTTGTTCTTAATAACTTACAATTGTTGCACTTATATATTTTCTTTTGTTTCTAGGATTTACCTAAAAGTATTCATTATAAAAAACTTTACACTGTTGGCCTTGAAGTCCCTGATAATGCTACTATTCTGCAGTTCAAAAAGTGGGTCAGAAAGTTCCTGTGGGAAAATGCAAAAAATGGTAATTAACATTTACTATAATCAAAGCATTTTTACTTAACTGATAAAGATTATTTTAGTAGAAATTGTTGTAGGCCACTTGAACATGATATGCATATTTTGCTTAAATACTTTTAGCTAAAAGGACATTATCAAAGATTTCCCCTTAGATTATAACGCACAACCCTCACTTTAAGAAAACTTGCTTTGGGGAAAGTAAACCTCACAGAAAAGGTACACTAAAGGATGATTATTTGCTTTACAAGTAGATTCCCTGTAGCATATCTTAAGTGTGGATACCCTCAGAGCACATAAAAATATAACTCGGTGTTTTAAAATTAACTAAGAAATAACATTTTTGGAAAGAATAGGTAGCATAAAGTAAGGTACATCTTAATCCTTTTGGTGTATAGTTGACTTCCTATAGAAAAGAAAGGTAACATTTAAAAACTGTGTAAACCTCTCCATGAATTTATTTTGGGGGATCCTTCTTAAGTAAATAGAAGTATTTATTTATGTATTTATAAGAATGTCCATTGATGTGTTTATAATATTGAAAAAATTGAAAAACACCTAAAAGATCATTAATATGAAATTTATTTTTTAATATAATTTATTTTATTATCATTAATTTACAATTACATGTGCAATATTACGATTATTAAACTACCCCTTCATCAGGTCCCCCACCAACCCCATTACAGTCACTGTCCATCAGCGTAGTGAGATGCTATAGAATCACTACTTGTCTTCTCTGAGTTGTACTGCCCTCCCCGTGCCCCCCCAACATTACATCTGCTAATCGTAATGCCCCTTTTTCCCTCTTATCCCTCCCTTCCCACCCATTTTCCCCAGTCCCTTTCCCTTTGGTAACTATTAGTCCGTTCTTGGGTTCTGTGAGTCTGCTGCTGTGTTGTTCCTTCAGTATTTTTTCTTTGTTCTTATACTCCACATATGAGTGAAATCATTTGATACTTCTCTTTTTCCACCTGGCTTATTTCGCTGAGCATAATACCCTCTAGCTCCATCCATGTTGTTGCAAATGGTAGGATTTGTTTTCTTCCTGTGGCTGAATAATATTCCATTGTGTATATGTACCACATCTTCTTTATCTCTTCATCTACTGATGGACACTTAGGTTGCTTCCATTTCTTGGCTATTGTAAATAGTGCTGCAATAAACATAGGGGTGCATCTGTCCTTTTCAAATTGGGCTGCTGCATTCTTAGGGTAAATTCCTAGGAGAGGAATTCCTGGGTCAAATGGTATTTGTATTTTGAGTTTTTTGAGGAACCTCCATACTGCTTTCCACAATGGTTGAACTAATTTGCAGTCCCACCAGCAGTGTAGGAGGGTTCCCTTTTCTCCACATCCTCGCCAACATTTGTTGTTGTTTGTGTTTTGGATGTTGGCCATCCTCACTGGTGTGAGGTGATATCTCATTGTGGTTTTAATCTGCATTTCTCTGATGATTAGCGATGTGGAGCATCTTTTCATGTGCCTGTTGGCCATCTGAATTTCTTCTTTGGAGAAGTGTCTATTCATGTCCTCTGCCCATTTCTTAATTGGATTATTTGCTTTCTGTTTGTTAAGGTGCATGACTTCTTTATATTTTTTGGATGTCAACCCTTTATCAGATATGTTTTTTATGAACATATTCTCCCATACTGTAGGATGTCTTTTTGTTCTACTGATGGTGTCCTTTGCTGTACAGAAGCTTTTCAGCTTGATATAGTCCCACTTGTTCATTTTTGCTTTTGTTTCCCTTGCCCGGGGAGATATGTTCATGAAGAAGTTGCTCATGTTTATGTCCAAGAGATTTTTGCCTATGTTTTTTTCTAAGAGTTTTATGGTTTCATGACTTACATTCAGGTCTTTGATCCACCTTGAGTTTACCTTTGTGTATGGGGCTAGACAGTAGTCCAGTTTCATTCTCTTACATGTAGCTGTCCAGTTTTTCCAACACCAGCTGCTGAAGAGGCTGTCATCTCCCCATTGTATATCCAAGGCTCCTTTATCAAATATTAATTGACTGTATATGTTTGGGTTAATGTTTGGATTTTCTATTCTGTTCCACTGGTCTGTGGGTCTGTTTTTGTGCCAATACCAAATTGTCTTGATTACTGTGGCTTTGTAGTAGAGCTTGAAGTCAGGGAGTGTAATTCCCCCTGTTTTATTCCTCCTTCTCAGGATTGCTTTGGCTATTCGGGGTCTTTTGTGGTTCCATATGAATTTTAGAATTATTTGTTCCAGTTCATTGAAGAAAGCTGTTGGTATTTTGATAGGGATTGCATTGAATCTGTAGATTGCTTTAGGTAGTATAGCCATTTTGACAATATTTATTCTTCCTAGCCAAGAGCATGGGATGCATTTCCATTTGTTAGTGTCCTCTTTAATTTCTCTTAGGAGTGTCTTGTAGTGTTCAGAGTACAGGTCTTTCACTTCCTTCGTTAGGTTTATTCCTAGGTATTTTATTCTTTTTGATGCAATTGTGAATGGAATTGTTTTTCTGATTTCTCTTTCTGTTAGTTCATCATTAGTGTATAGGAAAGCAACAGATTTCTGTGTGTTAATTTTGTATCCTGCAACTTTGCTGAATTCAGATATTAGTTCTAATAGTTTTGGAATGGAATCTTTAGGGTTTTTTATGTACAGTATCATGTCATCTGCAAATAGTGACAATTTGACTTCTTCTTTACCAATCTGGATGCCTTGTATGTCTTTGTTTTGTCTGATTGCTGTGGCTAGGACCTCCAGTACTATGATGAATAACAGTGGAGAGAGTGGGCATCCCTGTCTTGTTCCCGATCTTAGATGAAAAGCTTTCAGCGTCTCGCCGTTAAGTATGATGTTAGCTGTGGGTTTGTCCTATATAGCCTTTATGATGTTGAGGTACTTGCCCTCTATACCCATTTTGTTGAGAGTTTTAATCAGGAATGGATGCTGAATTTTGTCAAATGCTTTTTCAGCATCTATGGAGATGATCATGTGGTTTTTGTTCTTCTTTTTGTTGATGTGGTGGATGATGTTGATGGATTTTCGAATGTTGTACCATCCTTGCATCCCTGGGATGAATCCCACTTGATCATGGTGTATGATCCTCTTGATGTATTTTTGAATTCGGTTTGCTAATATTTTGTTGAGTATTTTTGCATCTACGTTCATCAGGGATATTGGTCTGTAATTTTCTTTTTTGGTGAGGTCTTTGCCCGGTTTTGGTATTAGAGTGATGCTGGCTTCATAGAATGAGTTTGGAAGTATTCCCTCCTCTTCTATTTTTTGGAAAACTTTAAGGAGAATCGGTGTTATTTCTTCTCTATATGTCTGGTAGAATTCAGAGGTGAATCCATCAGGCCCAGGGGTTTTGTTCTTGGGTAGTTTTTTGATTACCAATTCGATTTCGTCACTGGTGATTGGTCTGTTTAGTTTTTCTGTTTCTTGCTTGGTCAGTCTTGGAAGGTTGTATTTTTCTAAGAAGTTGTCCATTTCTTCTATGTTTTCGAGCTTGTTAGCATATAGATTCTCATAATATTCTCTTATGATTCTTTGTATTTCTGTGGGGTCCGTCGTGATTTTTCCTTTCTCATTTCTGATTGTGTTTATGTGTGTAGATTCTCTTTTTCTCTTAATGAGTCTGGCTAGGGGTTTATCTATTTTGTTTATTTTTTCAAAGAACCAGCTCTTGGTTTTATTGATTTTTTCTATTGTTTTATTCTTCTCAATGTTATTTATTTCTTCTCTAATCTTTATTATGTCCCTCCTTCTGGTGACTTTGGGCCTCATTTGTTCTTCTTTTTCCAATTTCAGTAATTGTGTCTTTAGACTATTCATTTGGGAATGTTCTTCCTTCTTTAAATAGGCCTGGATTGCAATATACTTTCCTCTTAGAACTGCCTTTGCTGCGTCCCACAGAAGTTGTGGCTTTGTGTTGTTGTTGTCATTAGTCTCCATATATTCTTTGATTTCTGTTTTGATTTGGTCGTTAACCCATTGATTAATTAGGAGAGTGTTGTTAAGTCTCCATGTATTTGTGAGCCTTTTTGATTTCTTTCTAAAATTTATTTCTAGTTTTATACCTTGGTGATCTGAGAAGTTGGTTGGTAGGATTTCAATATTTTTGAAATTACTGAGGTTCTTTTTGTGGCCTAGTATGTGGTCTATTCTGGAAAATGTTCCATGTGCACTTGAGAAGAATGTGTATCCTGTTGCTTTTGGGTGTAGAGTTCTGTAGATGTCTGTTAGGTCCATCTGTTCTAGTGTGTTGTTCAGTGCCTCTGTGTCTTTACTTATTTTCTGTCTGGTTGATCTGTCCTCTGGAGTGAGTGGTGTGTTGAAGTCTCCTAAGATGAATGCATTGCTGTCTATTTCCTCCTTTAATTCTGTTAGTATTTGTCTCACATATGCTGGCGCTCCTGTGTTGGGTGCATATATATTTATAATGGTTATATCTTCTTGTTGGACTGACCCCTTTATCATTATGTAATGTCCTTCTTTATCTTTTGCTACTTTCTTCGTTTTGAAGTCTATTTTGTCTGATACAAGTACTGCAACACCTGCTTTTTTCTCTTTGTTGTTTGCATGAAATATCTTTTTCCATCCCTTCACTTTTAGTCTGTGTATATCTTTGGATTTGAGGTGAGTTTCTTGTAGGCAGCATATAGATGGGTCTTGCTTTTTTATCCATTCTGTTACTCTGTGTCTTTTGATTGGTGCATTCAGTCCATTTACATTTAGGGTTACTATTGGTAGGTATGTACTTATTGCCATTGCTGGCTTTAGATTCGTGGATACCAAGGGTTCAAGGGCTGCTTCTTTACTATCTAACAATCTAACTTAACTTTCTTGTTAAGTTATTATAAACACAGTCTGATGTTTCTTTCTTTCTCTCCCTTCTTATATCTCCTCCTCCATTCTTTATATAATAGGTGTTTTATTCTTTGCCTTTAGTTAGTATTTAGATGGTCTGCTTTCTTTGCTATGATTTTTTTTTCTCTGGTGACATCTTTTTAGCCTTAGGTGTGCTTCCATCTAGAGCAGTCCATTTAAGATATCCTGTAGTGGTGGTTTATGAGAGGCAAACTCTCTCAACTTTCGTTTATCTGGAAATTGTTTAATCCCTCCATCATATTTAAATGATAATCGTGCTGGATACAATATTCTTGGTTCGAGGCCCTTCTGTTTCATAACGTTAAATATATCATGCCATTCTCTTCTGGCCTGTAAGGTTTCTGTTGAGAAGTCTGTTGATAGTCTGATGGGTTTTCCTTTGTAGGTGATCTTTTTTCTCTCTCTAGCTGCCTTTAATACCCTGTCTTTATCTTTGATCTTTGCCATCTTAATTATTATGTGTCTTGGTGTTGTCTTCCTTGGGTCCCTTGTGTTGGGAGATCTATGAGCTTCAGTGGACTGCGAGACTACTTCCTTCCCCAGTGAGGGAAAGTTTTCAGCAATTATTTCTTCAAAGACACTTTCTATCCCTTTTTCTCTCTCTTCTTCCTCTGTTACTCCTATAGTGTGAATATTGTTCCGTTTGGATTGGTCACACAGTTCTCTTAATATTCTTTCATTCCTAGAAATCCTTTTATCTCTCTCTGCCTCAGCTGCTCTGTACTCCTGTTCTCTGTTTTCTATTCCATTAACAGTCTCTTGCATCTCATCCATTCTGCTGTTAAGCCCGTTGATCGCTTGTCTAATTTCTTTATTGTCTTTCCTCAGTTCCCTCACTTCCTCCTCAGCTCTTGCACATTTCTCTGTAGGTCCATCAGCATGGGTATGACTTTTATTCTGAATTCTTTTTCAGTGAGGCTGTGCATTTCCATCCCTTCAGACTCCCTCTCTGGGGTTGTCTGGTTGATTTTGGTCTGAACCATATTCCTCTGTCTTTTCATGGCTATGTAATTGGTCACTGATAGTTGCCACGTATGTCAGCTGGGCTCTTTAAGACTTTAAAAAGAGAAGAAAAAAAAAGGAGAAAAAAAAAGAAAAAAAGAAAGAAAGAAAGAAAAGAAAAAACAAAAACAAAACAAAAAACAAAAGAATGCAAAAAAAACAAAAAAAATGCCCACCGGACGTAGATTCTGTGGGAATGCTCTAGGTGGCGCTATTGCCCCACTGTTCCACAGCTGTGACTGTGCCGCTCTGCAGGGCCCTTTATCGCTCTGGCAGGGGTGGTAACGAATAGGAGGCTGTTGATCTCAGTGAGAGGTGTTAAGTATGGCTACACTTCCTCAGTCGCCAGTTAAGGCGTCTGAAACTCCCCAGGACTCCCAGCCTGCTGGGCTGAGTGTGCTGGGGCGATCCGGCTCCTCAGCTGGGCTCCTGTCTCTTTAAGACCGCTGGCTCCTGTCTCTTTAAGACCGCTGAAGAAAGCGCACGCTTTTTTTTTTTCCTTCCCGGGAGCCGGCTGCAAGCACCCTGGCGCGTTCCCTGCTCAGATCCTGCCGCTCTGTCTCTCCAATCTCCGCTGCACTGCGCAATGTGGGTCAGTGCTTCCTGCGCAGATCACCGGGGCTGGCTACTTCGCGTACTTCCACTCCCTCCCGGCTCTGAATCCTCTCCTCCCGCTGGTGCGCTGGGGTGGGGGAGGGCTCGGGTCCCGCCGGGTCGCGGCTCCGTATCTTACCCGCCTCTTGGGGTGCTGAGTCCTCTCGGGTGTAGCTGCAGCTTGTGCACTTTCCTGTGTATTCTCGTCTCTCTTTAAGGAATAGATGTATTTTCTGGGTTTTTGTAGATAAATATAGTGTTGGGAGGAGATTTCTGCCACCCTGCTCACACCGCCATCTTCCCGGAAGTCTAATATGAAATTTATTAAATAAATTATGGCATGTACATACTCATGGATTACTTGACAGATGTTAAAAACTAAGCATTTGTGAAAATGCTTGTGATATTTATAAATGACAATGTCATTGCATAACTATTTATAAATAACGTATGCAAACATATCTGAAGGGATAAACATCACAATGTTAATAGTATCTGACTGCGATTTTTGTTTTCTTATTTGTAATTTTATGTTTTAGGGTTTTTCTTTTTTATAATGAACATGTATTTCATAATTTTAAATGGTTGCTTTAAAAAAACAAGGTATTATTTACACATTTTTAAAGCTTAATTTTCAGCCATTTTACCTTTATCTCTGATAGAAGCTTCACAATAGATGAAAATAATTTAGAGTATTACTTATTCATGAATCAGACAACATCCCATCTAACAAATAGAAAGGAGATTAATATAGGAGATTCATATAGGTAGGAAAGAGAGAATTGGTATTTGTTTTAATTACCTAGTCCATGTAATTCATTCTGTAATAAGCATTAATAAAGCTTAATTCCATTAAGCTGCAGAAAAGGAAAGGTTTTTAACAGCAGGGAGGGATAGGAAGAAAAGTAAATTATTAGTAAAGAATGCATTTTTTTAGGCAAGATCGCCCACCTAAGGGAAATGAAAGGAGTCTATCATCGGATTACCTTCTGTTGCTGACCATGTAATTCAGCTTGGTTTGCTAAAGGTCACATTCCTGGGGGACACTGAAGCTGCAGTTTGATTAGGTATTAATTCTTGATGGGATTTAGTATAAGTGACTTCATTTAGGACCTGCTATCTCCTTTTTAAGAGTACATATCCCTTTTTCTTCCCGATCCCAAAAGTTAGTCAGCAACGGATCTTTAACAAATATTCTCTAAAACCCCAATGGAATATTCAACCTTGACTTAATCCAGCAGTCTTCCTCTTCTCTGGCAGGTTAGAGAAAATACCTATGCAGTATAGATGCGTGCCACCATGGATTAATGTGTTTCAGCTAGGTTCTCAATGCTGTTTAGCAGTCTTCTCCCTGTCGCTGCTCAGCTCACTCACCTGATTCTGTATGTTGCTACTACACCACATTCATCTTCTTCACTTTCAGCAGTAACACAGCTTCCCACTTTTCAGTGAAAATAGAGGACATCAGGTATGATGTACCTTTCTCAGTTGTTCTTATCTGTATCCCAATTTGCATAGTCTTCCTTCTGTCTGCTTTCCTAAGAAAAGCAGACTAACTGTCTACCTCCGCTAGATAGTCTTTCCAATGCTGCCTTCTCCAGGATGTTTTTACATTTATTCTCTGTAATAACAATTTATACCACTGTAATATAAACATGCAAACACAGACAGACCATCCTGTCTCTTAAAATTACACCTGTTTCTCCACCTTGCAACTGTAATTAATTCTTTCATTCTGTTTCTTTCCTTTCGATTACGCTTTTAGAAGAGTTGTCTCCACTCATTGTTTTCATTTCTTCCATTCCCACTCACTAAGTAGATTCCTATTCATTGCCTATAATCTGATTTCTATAACCCTCTAATTGTAGTTCAGTTAGAGGGTTGTAGAAATTCAAAGAACTTTTCTTTCTCTCTCTTGCTTCAATCTCTGTAAGCTTAACCTCTGTTGTTCATTCCTTCCCTTGGCTTCTATACTGTTTTCCTCATTTTTTTCTACTTAAGTATTTTTCACTTAGATTTTCTAGCTATATCTGTTGTTTATTTCTTCTGTTCAAATCCTTGACAGCTACTGTTTTTTAAGATTCTGTCCTGCTTTTGGCAACTGCAAAGCTGAGAAGATGCCAGCTGGGCTGAGGACTTCAGATCTCATTGTCCTTCCAGCCCTTTAACCCCTTCCCCAATCCCCTTAATAAGATGGCTTGATTTAATAAAAAAATTCTGTCCTAAGCCCTCTTTTCACTTTGTTCATTTTGTCTCCTCTTTTCCTGTGGCTTCAACTTTAGCCTCCCAAATCTAAATCTCTAGCACAAACCTTTCTCCTGAGCTCCATGTCTGTGTTCACAGACATTGGTATCTCTAACAAGGGGTTCATGTAACACCAAAAATCTGAACATGTCAAAAACTGAACTCTTAACTTCCTTCTACTGCCCCTACCTCCCCAAATCTACTCTCAACGTCTCTCATGTGGGTTGTTATGATGGCATCCTAAGTAGACTTCTTGCTTCTCGGCCCACAAATTATTCCTCCAGACTTCCACCAATTTACCTTTCTAAAATGCACATCTGATCAGGTCAGTCCATTGCTTAAAATTTTTCAATGGCATCCCATCTAATCATTAAATTCCTTAAGGTGACATGAGGTGCTTCATGGCCTGATTCTTAACTCCCTTTATAAAAACTACATGTATCTGTTTCACAAATGTCTCACAAGCCTGTGTCTCACACATGTGCCATCCTCCTTGTCTTTACACACACTGTTCTCATTGAAATGTTTTCCCTTCTTGTTCATTTGGTGAACTCCATTTCATTTCTCAAGATTATTTAGATATTATTTTTCAGATCTTCTCTCTGAAACCTCTTCTCCCCAGTGTGAAATAAAAGGCTCTCTTTTAAGTATTCTCAAAACACCCATGTACATTTATTTTGTATTATGATAACTGCTTTTTTTTTTAGGTCTTCCCCTGCTAGACTCTGAACTCCCAACAAAAATAAATTCATTCCATTCAAACTATAAAACAATGAAAACAGGTCTCTAAACTCCCTTATAAAACCATTATAAATATGTTCACAGAGAAATTTATGGTATTTGAAAATAATTTAAAGACCTGGAAATGTGGATTTTTAACTTTCTGTCATTTGAAAACTGTCTTAGCAGACACTAACAAATGCTTCCTAAGTCTTCACACGTGATCTTGCAGAGAGGAAGCAACTCAACTCTTTTGAGGAGTGCTGCGAATTGAGAGGATAGGAAAGGTGAATGTAAGGTAAATACAAGTGAAGAAAGAAACATCTACAGCATCAGTGTTATTGAAAAATTTCCTCAGAAATAATAACCAGAAGATAGATATGCTTCTCAAAACCTGTCTTCCCCAAGAAAGAATTCAAATTTTAACCTCACAGGTAGGGAAATTCTTTAAGATATGTCATCCCTGTCATGAATAAAGAGATTCCTGGCCCGTCCATAAAGGTCAGCAGATTCATCTTACTTTTAAGTCTTCAGTTGTGATAACAGATAATGTGCCTAAGGGAGAAATGGTGTCATAGATATTTCTGGTAACCAGAAAGTATTAGCACATTTCATTGAGTGTAAAGTCAGCTAAGATCAAAGAAGTAAGTTTAAAATTATTTCTTTCTAAATAATGTGTGAAGCATGTTACTCATTAATATCATATAAACTTGGTCCTTCATTTGATTAACCTTAAAATTTTACCTATAATACTATAGAGTCAACACAAAAAGGCCATTTCTTTCCTGAATCTTTGATAGTGTCCCTTTACCATACTAGATTTAAATGTAATGACTAAGAATTTTACCAGTAATAGTTTATTGAAAATTATGTTATAAATTGTGTATAAAACATATTGTATTATTCTCATCTTATTTTTTAATACTTTTTAATGTTTCTTTACATGTTATAGATAAACTCATTGGAGTTCATTGTACTAATGGAATCAACAGAACAGGATACCTTATATGTAGGTAAGAATGGTGTAGTTGCTATATTTTCGAGTCTGTTTTCTTGAGAAAAATATTTTAAAATTCAGCCATATTTTTATTCAGGTATCTTATTGATGTTGAAGGCTGGGATCCAGATACAGCAATTCAAGGTATTTTTATAAAGTTCAGCTAAAAGCAAGGATCAATATTATGAAATGTCTAGTGCCATGTAAATGACTATGGATCAAAATATGGATAAGAATGCTTTTCTTTTTTTTTATTCTAAGTTATTTTGCTTTTCTGTTAGCACCATTTCAACTAAATACATTTTAACTAGGTTTTTAGTATAGCCGTTTACTATACTAAAATAATAGGATTACTGTTTAGTATAGCCATTTACTATACTAAAATAATATTCCTAAAAATAATAGGAACCTTAAAATTAAGGTAGTAATTTTTTTTATTAAATACTTCTCAAATTTTTAGAATTTCATCACTGCCATAATAAATAATTGTATTATATAATCTGTTAATTGGTTAGAGAAATCCAAGGATGTTGTCACAAAATTTATCACAATTTTGTTTGGTCATCATTAATCATTCATTGATTATTTTTAGCTTTTGGTGAGGCCCGTGGTCATCGAATAGATGGATTTGTATATTTAAAGGATCTCAAAACTCAACCCATGAGAAGGTAATTTTACTTATTTTGTTGTTTATGTATTTTTTTAATTGAAGTGTAGTTGATATACAATACTATATTGGTTACAAGTATGCAGCGTAGTGATTTGGCAGTTACATACACTATTACATCCTCACCCCAATTAGTATAGTTACTATATGTCAACATAGAAAGATGTTAGATAACTATTTACTGTATTTTCTATGCTTTACTTTTATCTCCTTGACTAACTTGTATTATGATTGAGTTTTTTGTGCCTCTTTATCTCCTTCACCTATTTCACTCACCCACCCCAATCCCTCCCCCATGGTAACCACTAGTCAATTCTCAATGTCTAGGAGTCTGTTGCTGTTTTGTTCATTTTGTTTTGGTTTGGTTTTAGATTCCACATATAAGTGAAATAATATGGTATTTGTCTTTACTGCTTGGTTTATTTCGCTTAACAAAATAACCTTTAGGTCCATCCATATTGTTGCAAATGGGACGATTTCTTTTCTTTTCTCTTTTTTTTTTATTTTGGTATCATTAATCTACAAGTACATGAACAATATTATGTTTACTAGACTCCCCCCTCATCAGGTCCACACCACATACCCCATTACAGTCACTGTCCATCAGTGTAGTAAGATGCTATAGAATCACTACTTGTCTTCTCTGTGTTGTACACCCTCCCTGTGCACCCCCCCCACATTATGTCTGCTAATCATAATGCCCCCTTTTTTCCCCTTATCCCTCCCTTCCCACCCATCCTCCCCAGTCCCTTTCCCTTTGGTAAGTGTTACTCCATTCTAGGGTTCTGTGAGTCTGCTGCTGTTTTATTCCTTCAGTTTTTCTCTTTGTTCTTATACTCCACATAAGAGTGAAATCATTTGATACTTGTCTTTTTCCACCTGGCTTATTTCACTGAGCATAATACCCTCTAGCTCCATGCATGTTGTTGCAAATGGTAGGACTTGTTTTCTTCTTATGGCTGAATAATATTCCATTGTGTATATGTACCACATCTTCTTTATCTCATCTATTGATGGACACGTAGGATGCTTCCATTTCTTGGCTATTGTAAATAGTCCTGCAATTTCAAACAGGGCTCCTGCATTCTTAGGGTAAATTCTTAGGAGTGGAATTCCTGGGTCAAATGGTATTTCTATTTTGAGTTTTTTGAGGAACCTCCATACTGCTTTCCACAGTGGTTGAACTAATTTACATTCCCACCAGTAGTGTAGGAGGATTCCCTTTCTCCACATCCTCGCCAACATTTGTTGTTGTTTGTGTTTTGGATGTTGGCCATCCTTACTGGTGTGAGGTAATATCTCATTGTGGTTTTAATTTGTATTTCTCTGATGATTAGTGATGTGGAGCATCTTTTCATGTGCCTGTTGGCCATCTGAATTTCTTCTTTGGAGAAGTGTCTGTTCAGATCATCTGCCCATTTTTTAATTGGATTATTTGCTTTTTGTTTGTTGAGGTATGTAAGCTCTTTATATATTTTGGATGTCAACCCTTTATCAGATATGTCATTTATGAATATATTCTCCCATACTACAGGATACATTTCTGTTCTACTGATGGTGTCCTTTGCTGTACAGAAGCTTTTCAGCTTGATATAGTCCCACTTGTTCATTTTTGCTTTTGTTTCCCTTGCCCGGGGAGATATGTTTATGAAGAAGTTGCTCATGTTTATATCCAAGAAATTTTTGCCTATGGTTTTTCTAAGAGCTTTATGGTCTCATGACTTACATTCAGGTCTTTGATCCATTTCAAGTTTACTTTTGTGTATGGGGTTAGATAATGATGCAGTTTCATTCTCTTACATGTAGCTGTCCAGTTTTGCCAACACCAGCTGTTGAAGAGGCTGTCATTTCCCCATTGTATGTCCATGGCTCCTTTATCATATATTAATTGACCATATATGTTTGGGTTACTATCTGGAGTTTCTATTCTGTTCCACTGGTCTGTGGGTCTGTTCTTGTGCCAGACCAAGTTTTCTTGACTACTGTGGCTTTGTAGTAGAGCTAGAAGTTGGGAAGAGAGATTCCCCCTGCTTTATTCTTCCTTCTCAGGATTGCTTTGGCTATTTAGGGTCTTTTGTGGTTCCATATGAATTTTAGAACTATTTGTTCCAGTTCGTTGAAGAATGCTGTTGGTATTTTGATAGGGATTGCATTGAATCTGTAGATTGCTTTAGGCAGGCTGGCCATTTTGACAATATTAATTCTTCCTAGCCAAGAGCATGGGATGAGTTTCTATTTGTTAGTGTCCTCTTTAATTTCTCTTAAGAGTCTCTTGTAGTTTTCAAGGTATCGGTCTTTCATCTCCTTGGTTAGGTTTATTCCTAGGTATTTTATTCTTTCTGATACAATTGTGAATGGAATTGTTTTCCTGATTTCACTTTCTGCTAGTCATCGGCAGTGTATAGGAAAGCAACAGATGTCTTTGTATTAATTTTGTATCCTGCAACTTTGCTGAATTCAGATATTAGTTCTAGTAGTTTTGGAGTGGATTCTTGAGGGCTTTTTTATGTACAATATCATGTCCTCTGCAAATAGTGACAGTTTGACTTCTTCTTTACCAATCTGGATGCCTTGTATTTCTTTGTTTTGTCTGATTGCCATGGCTAGGACCTCTAGTATTATGTTGAATAAAAGTGGGGAGAGTGGGCATCCCTGTCTTGTTCCCAATCTTAGGTGACAAGCTTTCAGCTTCTCTCTATTAAGTTTGATGTTGGCTGTGGGTTTGTCATATATGGCCATTCCTATGTTAAGGTACTTGCCCTCTATACCCATTTTGTTGAGAATTTTTATCATGAATCAATGTTGAATTTTGTCAAATGCTTTTTCTGCATCTAAGGATATCATCATGTGGTCTCTGTCCTTCTTTTTGTTGATGTGGTGGATGATGTTGATGGATTTTCGAATGTTATAGCATCCTTGCATCCCTGGGATGAATCCCACTTGATCATGGTGTATGATCCTCTTGATGTATATTTTAATTCAGTTTGCTAATATTTTATTGAGTATTTTTGCATGTGTGTTCATCAGGGATATTGGTCTGTAATTTTCTTTTTTTGTGGGGTCTTTGCCTGGTTTTGGTATCAGAGTGATGCTGACTTAATAGAATGAGGTTGGAAGTATTCCCTCCACTTCTATTTTTTGGCAAACTTTAAGGAGAATGGGTATTATTTCTTGTCTATATGTCTGATAAAATCCACCAGTGAATCCATCTGGCCCGGGGGTTTTGTTCTTGGGTAGTTTTTTGATTACCAATTCAATTTCGTTGCTGGTAATTTGTCTGTTTAGATTTTCTGTTTCTTCCTTGGTCTTTCTTGGAAGGTTGTATTTTGTAGGAAGTTGTCCATTTCTTCTAGGTTATTCAGTTTTTTAGCATGTAGATTTTCATAATATTCTCTTATAATTCTTTGTATTTCTGTGGGGTCTCTCGTGATTTTTCCTTTCTCATTTCTGATTCTGTTTATGTGTGTAGATTCTCTTTTTTTCTTAATAAGTCTGGCTAGGGGTTTATCTATTTTGCTTATTTTTTCAAAGAACCAGCTCTTGGTTTCATTGATTTTTTTCTATTGTTTTATTCTTGTCAATTTTATTTATTTCTTCTCTGATCTTTATTATGGCCCTCCTGCTGACTTTGGGCCTCATTTGTTCTTCTTTTTCCAGTTTCAATAATTGTGACTTTAGACTGTTCATTTGGGATTGTTCTTCCTTTTAAAATAGGCCTGGATTGCTATATATGTTCCTCTTAGAACTGCCTTCGCTGCATCCCGCATAAGTTCAGGCTTTGTGCTGTTGTTGTCATTTGTCTCCATATATTGCTGATCTCTGTTTTAATTTTTTCATTGATCCATTAATTATTTAGGAGCATGTTGTTAATCCTCCATGTGTTTGTGAGCCTTTTTTTCTTTGTTCAATTTATTTCTAGTTTTATACCTTTGTGATCTGAGAAGTTTGTTGGTAGAATTTCAGTATTTTTGAATTTACTCAGGCTCTTTTTGTGGCCTTGTATGTGGTCTATTCTGGAAAATGTTCCTTGTGCAGTTGAGAAGAACGTGTATCCCGTTGCTTTTGGGTGTAGAGTTTTGTAGATGTCTGTTAGGTCCATCTGTTCTAGTGTGTTGTTCAGTGCTCCTGTATCCTTACTTATTTTTGTCTGGTTGATCAGTCCTTTGGATTGAGTGGTGTGTTGATGTCTCCTAGAATGAATGCATTGCATTCTATTTTCCTTTAATTACTAGTATTTGTTTCACATAATTAGGTGCTCCTGTGTTGGGTGCATATATATTTAAAATGGTTATATCCTCTTGTTGGACTGACCCCTTTATCATTATATGATGTCCTTCTTTATCTCTTGTTACTTTCTTTGTTTTGAAGTCTATTTTGTCTGATATAAGTACTGCAAGACCTGCTTTTTTCTCCCTATCGTTTGCATGAAAGATCTTTTTCCATCCCTTCACTTTTAGTCTGTGTATGTCTTTGGGTTTGAGGTGAGTCTCTTGTAAGGAGCATATAGATGGGTCTTGCTTTTTTATCCATTCTATTACTCTCTTTTGATTGGTGCATTCAGTCCATTTACATTTAGGGTGATTATCGATAGATATGTACTTATTGCCATTTCAGGCTTTGGATTCATGGTTACCAAAGGTTCAAGGGTAGCTTCTTTACTATCTAACCATCTAACTTAAATCTCTTATTAAGCTATTAGAAACACAGTCTGATAATTCTTTATTTCTCTCCCTTCTTATTCTTCCTCCTCCATTCTTTATAGGTTAGGTGTTTTATTCTGTACTCATTTGTGTTTCCTTTGACTGCTTTTGTGAATAGTTGATTTTATTTTTTGCCTTTAGTTAGTATTTGGTTGGTCTGCTTTCTTTGGTGTGATTTTATTTTCTCTGGTGACATCTATTTAGCCTTAGGAGTGCTTCCATCTAGAGCATTCCCTTTAAGATACCCTGTAGAGGTGAGTTATGGGAGGCAAATTCCCACAACTTTTGTTTATCTGGAAATTTTTTAATCTCTCCTTCAAATTTAAATTACAGCTTTGCTGGATGCAGTATTCTTGTTTCAAGGCCCTTCTGTTTCATTGCATTAAATATATCATGCCATTCTTTTCTGGCCTGTAAGGTTTCTGTTGAGAAGTCTGATGATAGCCTGATGGGTTTTCCTTTGTAGGTGATCTTTTTTCTCTCTGGCTGCCTTTAATACTGTGTCCTTGTCTTTTATCTTTGCCATTTTAATTATTATATGTCTTGGTGTTGTCCTTCATGGGTCCCTTGTGTTGGGAGATCTGTGGGCTTCCGTGATCTGAGAGACTATTTCCTTCCCCAGCTTGGGGAAATTTTCAGCTATTATTTCTTCAAAGACACTTTCTATCCCTTTTTCTCTCTCTTCTTCTTCTGGTACCCATGTTATATGAATATTGTTCCGTTTGGATTGGTCACACAGTTCTCTTAATATTCTTTCATTCCTAGAGAACTTTTTTATGTCTCTCTGCCTCAGCTTCTCTGTATTCCTGTTTTCTGATTTCTATTCCATTAACAGTCTCTTGCACCTCATCCAGTCCGCTCTTAAGACCTTCTATCGATTGTATCATTTCTGTTATCTCCCTCCAGACTTCATCCCTTAGCTCTTGCCTATTTCTCTGCAGGTCCATCAGCATAGTTATGACTTTTATTTTGAGTTCTTTTTCAGGAAGATTGATTATATCTATCTCACCAGGCCCTCTCTCAGGGGTTGTCTGAGTGATTTTTGGCTGAACCAGATTCTTCTGCCTTTTCATGGCGATAGAAGTGGTCACAGGCAGATGGTGCATGTGTCAGCTGGGAGAACAATGTCCCTTCCTGCTTTCTGGTCTCCTTGCCCTTCTCCGCTGCCTGTCGGTTACCCGCACACAGGGAGCAGTCTCTGGGAGAATCCCCTGAGCTGCCATGAGTGGGGCAGCCCTCGGGATGATCTACAGCCCTGTGGGGGTCTCAGCTGTGCTGGGTGTGTTCTCCTGTGCGAACGGCGCCCCTTCGTTCCTCTGGACCTTGCTCCAGCTTCCGCTGCCTGTGCTGTTTACCTGCACACCGGGAGCAGTCTCTGGGATAATCCCCTGAGCTGCTGTGAGCGTGGCCACCCTTGGGACAGCCTAGAGCCTTGCGTGTGGAGGCAGACATGCCGGGTGTGTTCTCCTGTGAGAATGGCTCCCCTTCTTGCCTTCCAGACCTTGTGCTGTGTTCCTCTGTCTGTGCTGGGCAGCTACACACCAGTGGCAGCCTCAGAGTCTGTCCCAGTTAGCTGTGTGCTGGGAGAAGATTCTGTGTGGTTGCTGTGGGTGGGGCTGTTCCACAGCTGTGGCAGGTCAGCCAGTGTGCTTGCTGTGCCGGCTGGGGAGAATGAATGGTAGACTGCTTATTGACGTGAAGGGCTTTGGGGGTGGGTTACCCCCCCCAGGGAGTTAGGGCACCTGAAGGTCCTTAAGATTCCCAGCCTGCTGGGATGAGTGTGCTGGGATGATTTTGTCCAGCTGTTATGCCCTTGTCCCTTTAAGACTTTTAAAAAGCACCCGCTTTTCTTTTGTCCCAGCGGAGCTGGCTGTGGGGACCTCACAGTCTTTGTCTCGGATTTTACTTTTCCGTTTCTCTAATATCCAGTAGACCATGTAATGTGTGTCTGTGCTCCCAGTGCAGATTACCATGGCTGGTTATTTAGCAGTCCTGTGCTTCCACTCCCTCCCCACTCTGATTCTTATCCTCCCACCAGTGAGCTGGGGTTGGGGGAATGCTCCAGTCCTGCCGGGTCACAGCTTTGTATCTTACCCTTTTCGTGAGATGCTGAGTTCTTGCAGATGTCAATGTAGCCTGGCTGTTGTACTGTATCTTCTGGTCTCTCTTTTAGGAGTAGTTGTATTTGTTGTATTTTTAACAATATATGGTTTTGGGAGGAGATTTCCGCCGCCCTACCCACGCTGCCATCTTGAGTGCCTCCGATTTCTTTTCTTTTTATGGCTGAATAATATTCCATTGTGTATATGTACCACATCTTCTTTATCCACTCATCTATTAGTACGCACTTTGGTTGCTTCCATATATTGGCTATTGTAAATAATGTGGCACATCTAGTGTATATCTAGAGTATATAAAAGATATAGGGGTGTATATCTTTTCGAGTCAGAGATTGTGTTTTCCTCAGGTAGATTCCTAGAAGTGGAATTACTGGGTCGTAATGGTATTTCTATTTTGAGTTTTTTGAGGCACCTCCATACTGCTTTCCATAGTGGCTGTACCAATTCACATTCCCACCAGCAGTGTAGGAAGGTTGCCTTTTCTCCACATCCTCATCAACACTTAGTATTTCGTGTCTTTTAGATTGTGGCCATTATAACTGGTGTAAGGTGTATCTCATTGTGGTTTTGATTTGGCTTTCTCTCATGGTTAGTGACGTGGAGCATCTTTTCATGTGCTTGTTGGCCATCTGTATGCCTTCTTTGGAAAAATGTTTATTCAGGTCCTCTGCGCAGTTTTAAATCAGGTTATTTGTTTTATTGGTGTTGAGGCATATGAATTCTTTGTATATTTTAGATATTAACCCATTATTGGATATGTAATTTACAAATACATTCTCCTATACTGTAGGTTGCCTTTTTGTTCTGCTGATGGTGTCCTTTGCTCTAAAGAAGCTTTTTAGTTAAGAGTTTCATAGTTTCATGTCTTACATTCAGATTTTTGGTCCATTTTGAGTTTACTGTTGTGTATGGAGTTAATAATCCAGTTTCATTCTCTTGCAAGTTGCTGCCCAGTTTTCCCAACTCTTACTGAAGACCTGTCTTTTCCCCATTATATATTCATGACTCGTTTATCACATATTAATTGACCATATATGCATGGGTTTACATCTGGGCTCTCTATTCTGTTCCATTGATCTATGGGTTGGTTCTTATGCCAGTACCATACTGTTTTGATTATTGTAGCTTTATAGTATAGCTTAAAGTCAGGGAGTGTAATCCCCCCAGATTTGTTCTTCTTTCTCAGGATTGCTTTGGCAGATCTTTTGTGGTTCCATATGTATTTTAAGATTACTTGCTCTAGTTCATTGAAAAATGCTGTTGGTATTTTGATAGGAAGTCTGTAACTTGCTTTGGGCAGGATGGCCATTTTGACAATATTAATTCTTCCTATCTAGGAGCACAGGATAGATTTTCATTTATTGGTGTCCTCTTTGATATCTCTCATGAGTGTCTTATAGTTTTCAGAGTACAGGTCTTTCACCTTCTTGGTTATGTTTATTCCTAGGTATTTTATTTTTCTTGATGCAGTTGTAAATGGGATTGTTTTCTTAATTTCTCTTTCTGCTAGTTTGTTGTTAGTATATAGGAATGCAACAGATTTCTGTGTATTGATTTGTATCCTACAACTTTACTGAATTCAGCTATTCGTTCCAATAGTTTATTGGTAGAGTCTTAAGGATTTTCTATTTGTAATGTCATGTCATCTGCAAATAGTGACAGTTTAACTTCTTCCTTACCAATTTCAATCCATTTTATCTCTTTGTGTTGTCTGATTGCTCTGGGTAGGACCTCCAGTACTATGTTGAGTAAAAGTGGAGAGAGTAGGTATCCTTGTCTGGTTCCTGATCTTAGACGAAAAGCTTTAAGCTTTTTGCCATTGAGTATGATGTTAGCTGTAGGTTTGCCATATATGGCCTTTATTATGTTTAGGTATATACCCTCTGTACCCATTTTGTTGTTTTTATCATGAAGGGATGTTTAATTTTGTCAAGTGCTGTTCTGTTGAGATGATCGTGTGGTTTTTATCCTTCCTTTTGTTGATGTGGTGTATAGTATTGATTAATTTGCAAATATTGTACCATCCTTGCGTCCCTGGAATAAATCCCACTTGGTCATGATGGATGATCCTTTTGATGTATTTTTGAATTCAGTTTGCAAATACTTTGCTGAAGTTTTTTGCATGTATGTTCACCAGGATATTGGTCTGTAATTTTCTTTTTTTGTAGTGTCTTTGGTTTTGGTGTTAGAGTGATGCTGACCTCATAGCATGAGTTTTAAGGTATTCCCTCCTTTTCTGTTTTTAGGAATACTTTAAGAAGGATGGGTATTAGCTCTTCTTTAGATGCTTGATAGAATTCACCTATGAAGCCATCTGGTACTGGACTATTGTTTGTTGGGAGTTTTTTGATTACCAATTAAATTTTGTTACTGGTAATCAGTCTGTTCAGATTTTCTCTTTCTTCATGGGCCAGTGTTGGAAGATTGTACATTTCTAGGAATTTGTCCATTTCTTCTGGGTTATCCCAATTTTTTGGCACATAATGTTTTGTAGAATTCTTTTATGATTCTTTGAATTTCTCTGGTGTCCCTTGTTACTTCTCCTTTTTCATTTCTGATCTTGTTTATTTGTGTCCTTTATCTCTCTATCTTTATAATTCTGGCTAGGGGTATATCTGTTTTTCTTCTCAAGGACCCAGCTCTTGGTTTCATAATTTTTTTCTATTTTCTTATCCTCTTATTTATTTCTGTTCTTATCTTTATTATGTCCCTCCTTCTACTGACTTTGGGTTTCATTTTTGCTTTTTCTAGTTACTTTAAATGTGAGTTTAGATTGTTTATTTGGAATTGTTCATGTTTCTTGAGATAGGCCTGAATTGCTGTGTACTTCCTTCTTAGAATTGCTTTTGCTGCATACTGCTTATTTTGAATGATTGTATTTCTGTTTTCATTTGTCTCCATGTATTGTTTGATTTCCTCTTTGATTTGTTCATTGATCCATTGGTTATTTAGAAGCATGTTGTTTAGCTTTCATGTGTTTGTAGGCTTTCTTCTTTTCTTTGTGTAATTTATTCCAAGTTATATACCATTGTGGTCTGAGAAGCTGCTTGATACAATTTCAGTCTTACTGAGTTTATTGAGTCTCTTTTTCTGGCCTAGTATATGATCTGTTCTGGAGAATATTCCACGTACACTTGAGAAAAGTGTATCCTGATGCTTTTGGGTGGAATGTTCTGCAGATAACTGTTAAGTCCGTTTGATATAATGTGTTGTTCAGTGCATCTGTTTCCTTACTCATTTTCTGTCTGTATAATATGACCATTGATGTAAGTGGGGTGTTAAAATCCCCTAATAAGATTGTGTTGCTGTCTATTTTTCCCTTCATGTCTGTTAGTATTTGTTTTATAAATTTAGGTGCCTCTTGTGTTGGGTGCAGAGATATTTATTATTGTTTATATCCTCTTATTGGACTGATCCCTTTATCAGTATGTCATGTTCTTCTTTGTCTCTTTATTACTTTCTTTGTTTTGAAATCTATTTTGTATAAGTACTGCTACTCACTTTTTTCTCCCTATTATTTGCATGAAGTATGTTTTTCTATACCCTCACTTTCAGTCTATGTATATCAGACATGAATCTCTTGTAGGCAGAATATATAGATGGATCTTGTTTCTTTATCCATTCTGCTACCCTGTGTCTTTTGATTGGTGCATTTAGTCCATTTACATTTAAGTTAATTATTGACAGGTATAACTTATTGCCATTTTATTAATTGTTTTCTTGTTGCTTTTGTAGTTTCTCTCTGTTCCTTTCTTCCTTTCTTATGCTCTTCTCTTATTATTTGATTGTTTTCTTTAGTGTTAAGCTTAGGGTTTTTTATTATTATTATTATTTTGTATCTATTATAGGCTTTAGCTTTGTGGTCACCATAAGTTTCATAGACAGTTTCCTAAATATAAAAACAGTCTATATTAAACTGATGGTTGCTCTTTTTCTTCTTCTCCACACTTTATGTATAAATGTCATAATGTACATCTTTTGTATATCCCTTGACTGATTTTGTGTGTAGTTGATTTTACTACTTTTGTCTATTTTAACTTCATACTTGCTTAGTCAGTAATTGGTCTACTACCTCTATTGTAGGTTTATTTTCACTGATGAAGACCTAAGATTATTTCCATCTATAGAAGTCTCTTTAACATATCCTATAAGGCCGGTTAGTGGTGGTAAATTCTTTTAACTTTCAATATCTCCTTCAATTCTGAATGATAATATCTCACTGGGCAGAGGATTCTTAGCTGTAGATTCTTCCCTTTCAATACATTAAATATTTCATGCCACTCCTGCCTGTAAAGTTTATGCTATGAAATCTGTTAATAGCCTTATGGAGTTTGTCTTATAGGTCCTTTCTTGCTGCTTTAAAATTTTTCCCTTTATCTTTAAATTTGCCATTTTAATTATTGTGTGTCTTGTGTTGTCTTCCTGAGGTTCCTCTTGTTAGGGGCTCTCTGTGTTTCCAGGACCTGAATATCTTATTTCCTTCCCCAGATTGGAGAAGTTTTTAGCTATTATTTCTTCATAACAGAAGAGAGTTTCTACTACTTTTTCTCTCTTCTCCTTCTAGGGAGAATATTTGAATGCTATTTCATTTAAAGTTGTCACACAGCTCTCTTAGCATCTTCTCATTTTTAGAAATTATTTGTTCTCTCTGTTCCTTAGCTTGTTTACTCTGCTGTTCTCCATCTTCCATCACACTGATTCTTTCCTCTACCTCCAATAGTCAGCTATTCATTACCTATATTGTATTTTTCATTTTAGTAATTGTATTCTTCAGTTCTGAGTAGCTCTTTTTCATACTTTCTCTTTGTTGAAGTTCTCACTGAGATTATCAATTCTTTTCCCCAGTTCAGTGAGCATCTCTGTGATATTTGAATTGTTTATCAAGAAGATTGCTAATCTCCTTTTCATTTAGTCCTTTTTCTGGTGTTTTATCTTGTCCTTTTGTTTGGAATATATTCCTCTGCCTCCTCACTTTGTCTGGGTTTCTGTGTTTCTTCCTTTATGTTAGATAGATCATCTATGCCTCCTGTTTTAGAAAGTAATGGCTTTGTGACATGGGCATCCTGGGGTGCCCAGAAGCTCAGGACTCTTTGATCACCAGTGCCTGGTTCTCTTTTGTAGTGGGGCCACAGTTGCTGTTGGTGGGCCGTGGGCAGAACCTGCCTCTCTGTCTGTCTGCCGTCTGTGGCTGATCTCTGTTAACAGAGACTGACAGCTAGCTTGCCTCTGTGTGCCCTTTGTGTGACATGAAGCACTTATGCTGGACAGGGCTGTCTTCTGCCTGCCATCAGCAATGGCAGCCACTGGTGAGCAAAGCAGCTGGGCAAGGTGATGTGCATGGGTGTGCTGTGGGGCTGAGCCAACAGCGAGGGCACTGGAGAGTTTAGAGCTGGCTTCTCTGAGTGCCCGCCCAACCAGTTGGGCTGAAGTAGGGCTGGGAAAGTGTGATTTCCCTGCCCTTTCTCCTCCAGAGAGAGCTCCCTCCTACTCTCACCTATCTGACACACTTCCCACTACTGGTAAATCTTTCAGACTGCTGTCTCTGCATTGGGTCTCCACAGGGTTGACAGAGCATGCCGGTTCTCCACAAGTGACGGGAATCTCAGCCTTCCGGAGTGCTCCAAGTCTCCTTGGTGTCCAGCCCATTAATCATGAAAGCCCAGTGTAATGTGGACTCCTATTCCCATAGCAAATCTCCAGGGTGAGGTGTGCTGGATTCCTGAGTTCCTATCTCCTCCCCGCTCTGTTCCTCTCCCTCCTGCTTGTGGGCTGGAATAGGGGAAGGGCTTGGGTCCCAATCAATCAGGGCCTTGCCCCTTAACCCTTCCCACTGTGGTCCTCTCTTCTTCACCAGGTATAGACAGTTTGTTCTGCAGTCTTCAGGTCATTTTCAGGATTAGTTGTATTTGCTGTAGTTGCTTCCTTGGTGTGTATATGGGAGGAGTTTTTCACCTTGCCTTCCTGTTCCACCATCTTTTCCATTACTTACTGTTCTTCAGTTTGGGAAGGTAATTTAAATCCTGTTTTGAGTTGTATATTATCTAAGGATCTTACTACTTTAGCTAAGTTTCTCTCTTAATTTTTGTAGGTTTCTTAAAGCCTTTGTTAACAGTTCTCCTTGTTAACTATAGATACCAAAAGAGAACTATTCAGTATGTCATTAGGGCACTCTGATGGCCATAACTAATTTTTGTGCTCAGTATATTCAGAAGTTTTAGAAAATTATGCTAAAGAATGTTAATGATAGTTACAAATCTATTGTTATCTGTCAAAAAATTCAGACTTAGTCATCTCCTAAATTGGGTATCATAGGGCAAAAAATAAATTATCTTGAACTGGAAAAGCTCTAAGTATAAAGATACTAGTCAGTCACCTTTACTATATAAGAGGAACCTTGAGGTGCCTCTTCTGTTTCTGAACTTGGCAATATAGCAGAATAGCTGGAGAATGTTTTAAAAAGGCAGACTCCTGGGCCTCACCATATGAGCTATTAATTTAATAGGTTTAGTATTGTGTGGAGAGGTGTCAGGCATTTGATTTTTAAAAGCTTTTAAAAACTAGGAACTAATGCGCTAGACCATATAAATTAATTGCTGGACTGCCAAGGTGAGTAAACTGAAAAATGTACCCACAAATAAGTAAATGGTTTCACTTTCTTGATGGAGCTACTGATCATAATCAGTTGTAATATTTTGAGAGTACCTTTTAGAAATAGCACAGTGGATATAAGTCATTTGTTTTAATAGTAAATAGATTAAAAGATGCAGTTGCATCTTGAGATCTATACTATTTGAGCATGCTAGGACTATGACTATGTATCATCATAGAGAAGCATGTTTTTTGGCAGGAAAGCCTGTGCCTACTTTATTTTAAGACTGCATCAAGCAAGTTACTTGGACATAAATTTTAAAAGATTGGCTAAGATACAACTTGCTTGTTTATTCACTTTGAGAGAGAAATTCAGTAATTCAACAAATATTTATTAAACATGTGATGTATTCTAGGCACCTTTCTGGGTGTTGCTAATAATGTGGTGAACAGAACTGACTAAACACCCTTTCCTTTACAGAGCTTACATTCTAGTGGGAGACATAACACACAATTTAAGTAAAATACATAGCTTGTGAAATGGTGGTAAGTACTACGGAAAAAAGTAAATCTGGAAAAGGGCATAGAAAATGTCAAAGTAGGGGTACATTCAGATTTAGAAGGATCAAAAAGAAGCCTCACTGAGAAAATGATAAGTGGCTCAAGACCTGAAGGAAAGAAGGAAGCAAGCCATGTAGACATTAGATTTCATGTGTGATCCCTTCCAGCTTGGACCCTCTTGTCAGCCATCTTCAGTGTCTTCACCAGGACCCTAGTATTATTCATTCCCTTGACTTCCCATTCTGTTATTATTGTAATTCCCAATATTGGACAATTTTCAGAAGCTGTCCCTCCTGGGCTGATGAGTATCATAACCAGATCATAAGTTTATAAGTTTAGTTTGGCTGTAAATTCAAATTTTTTAATACTCCTCAGTGCTGTTTGTTAAACTAGACAGATTTTTTAAAAAAAAGAATAAGAGAAAATGCAAAGGTAAGAAAATGAGCAGTTAGAGACCACTTGCTAGAGAAATTTGGCAGTAAATGGAAAGAATAAAAATAATATCTACAAATTTTAGGATCTGTTTACTCATTACTAATGACTGTATGACAAATGTGAGTGATACTCTGACTCTAATCCTTCCAGAATTTAAGCAGTGATAGAATATCTGTCCTACTCCTTGCTTTAAAGGCCTTTGAAGAATACCTGCAAGAACTGAAACTAAGCAACATTGCCATGTTATACAAATCACCAACTAACAATGACCTACTTACCTAGAATCTTGGCTCTTAAGATCTTGGGATAATGTAAATTTAACCAGAGACAACTGGTTCACAAAAAAAACCCAGGAGGTTTTCCTGTCCTTGTAACATCCTTCACTTTATAGGCTTAAAGCATTGGTCAGACTGAACCGACTCAAAACAAAGTTACTATTGGAAAGACTTTATAAGCTATAAAATTAAAATAAGGACCCAAGTCTCTTCCTATTTGTAGTGCCATTGCTGTACTTAACCCAGCACTGTTACTATTCACGTTCGTGTAAGGACAGTAAAGATAATTTTTTTATTGAAGTATAGTTGATACACAATATTATATTGGTTTCAAGTGTACAGTTATATACATTATTAAATGCCCACCCCAACTAGAGTAGTTACTATCTGTCAACACAGAAAGATGTTAAAGAATTATTGACTATATTCTCTATGCTGTACTTGCATTACTGGAGAGAATTTGCTGCCACCTTTACCCTTTTCCTGAACATTCTTTGACATGATCATGCTTTGAAAAACTCTTGAAATTCACATAGTAAATATGGAAGACAGACATTGTTTACTTATATTCTTGCTTTCAGAGACTTTAACTAAATTCGGAGTCTGAAGATATAATTTCTTAGAACAGAAAAGTTTAAGGGGAGAGTGTATATTTCTGACTATTAAGATACTCTTTGGACACAATTTATGAATGAAAATGAAAACAAAGTCTGAAAGTTTTCTGCTTTCCTTTGGACTAATTGCTAATTCTTTTTTTTTTAATTCTCATCATCACTCATAAATAGAAGGTATTTCTAGCTCAACTTCTACATTTTAACTATTCTAGAGTGCAGCTGGCCCACAGAAAGTCTTACCTAACTAGCCTCCCAAAGGATTGTATTTATTGAGAATTTTAGACTTGGAGAAAGTAAAAGCTTTCTTCTAAAGCTTTAGTGAAGGTTTTTATAGCCAGCTAGATTATGGATAAATGCCTCCCTGTTACAGATTTTGATGTTCACTTGATTTTCTTCTCATTAAGTTCACAAACACCTAATCATTTTTCACTCAGTACTTCAAACAGTTTAGCCTTCGAATACTCCATAAACACTTTACATAGGACACCTTGATTATGGACTTGTTATTTTTTCTTGCCTTTTCCATTTGCATCTTCGCTTTAGTGTGAACTTAGTTTGGCCCTAATATGCTATAGAAGTATAGCATATTGTATACAGGGTCAGAAAGCATTCCTTAAAAGACCAAATGTAAATATTTTAGGCTTGCAAGCTGTATAGTCCCTGTCATAACTACTCAAATCTGGCATGGTAGCCTGTAAGCAGCTGTGGACAACATAAAGAAATGTTCAAAGCTGTATTCCAATAAAACTTGATTTAGAAAAACATTGCTTAACCTCCTAATTCTTGTTCTATACTGCCCCCATCTGCTGTGTATTAATTTTATTTCCTTCATTACTGCTAGGACAAAATATATCTGCACTATGTCTGGTCATAACTTAAAGAGCATGCTGAACTTTAACTTTCTCCATCACTATCCTAGTACCTACTTAAACCTTCTAGATGTCTTAAATGCCTGGTTCACGTTGTCTTTCTTTTTTTTTTGAGGTGAGATTCACATAACATAAAATAGGGTATTTTAACTGAACAGTTGAGTGCTGTTTAGTACACTCAACAATGTTGTGCAAGCACCACCTTATCCAGTGAAAAACATCTTCATCACCCCAAAAGAATCCCCATATCCATTAGGCATCTGCTGGCCCTTACCCCCCTGCCCAACCCCTGGCAACTACCAATCTGTATTTGTCTCTGTGGGTGTACCTGTTCATATAAATGGAATCATACAATATGTGACCTTTTATGTGTGGCTTCTTTCACTTAACATGTTTTCAAGGTTCGTTCATGTGTAACATGTATCAGCACTTCTTTTTATGGCTGAATAATGCTCCATTGTATGTATATCCCACAATCTGTTTATGTATTTCATCTGTTGATGGATATTTGGGCTGTTTATCCCTTTTCACTATTGTGAATAGTGCTGCTGCGAATATGCATGTATATGTATTTGTTTGAATACCTGGTTTTAATTTTTGGATTAACAGATATGAGAGAACAGTGATTCCCAAATATGGCTGTTTGGAGATTACTTGAGGGTTTGTTAAAGGTAGACTTCTTTGGTTCATGCTACACCTTATGAATCAAGACTTCTGAAGAGGGGTCCAGGGATTTTTATGTTTTTTTTTATGAACTCAAAGTGATTTCTGTTGCCAGTAAGCCATACTTGGGAATCCCTGGAGTAACAAGCTTAAGTTCAAAATTGAAATTAATAGGCCAAAATGCTGAGCTAAAACCAATAGGATGAAATTTACAGAGATAGAAGCATAGTCCTACAATTTTTGATGTTTTAAAAATTGCACTGACAAGATGTGAGGGCCTGTCTTAGTAGTTCATATTAAAAAAGCAGGCAATTTGATACAGGCAGTATGATGCAGCTGATTAAAAGGCTAATGTACTCTCAATTTGAAACATTTAAAGTTTCAGATTGAGGTCAAAGGAAATAGTAGTTTTACTATACATATGGGTGATTCTGCACACTTCAGGTATTAAGTTCAGTTCTTTATATCACATTTTGAATCACCGAAAAACCAAGTTGGGTGATAATGGAGTCTCATCTCTCCTGTAGTATAGTAGTGGGGCAGTTAAATTCTATTAGCACTTTGGTTTTTGACCTCTACAAAGAGGACAATTAAACATAGATTGTTCAGTTGCCCTTTGGCTCCAGAATACAATGAAGAAAATTTTCATTGACGCTGGTTATTGTTTTTATAGAAATGAATTCCCAGTATGCAGAAGGGAATGCCAAAAATGTTAAATGGTACAGATACACTTCAGATGTATTTGAAGTGTACAAATATAGATGTAGCTCCAGAGCCTAATTAGAGCCCATGGCAACAAGACTTTACCTTTTTTTTTATTAAGGTATCATTGATATACACTCTCATGAAGGTTTCACAAGAAAAACAATGTGGTTATTACATTCATCCTTATTATTGAATCCCCCCCCCGTACCCTATTGCAGTCACTGTCCATCAGTGTAGTAAGATGCCACAGAGTCCCTATTTGTCCTCTCTGTGCTACACTGTCTTCCTTATGACCCCACATACACCATGTGCACCAATCATGATACCGCACAATCTCCTTCTCCCTCCCTCCCAACTCACCCTTCCCCACCCCTCGCCACCCCTCCCCTTTGGTAACCACTAGTCTCTTCTTGGAGTCTGTGAGTCTGCTGCTGTTTTGTTCCTTCAATTTTGTTTCATTGTTATACTCCACAAATGAGGGAAATTATTTGGTATTTGTCTTTCTCTGCCTGACTTATTTCACTGAGCATAATACCCTCTAGCTCCATCCATGTTGTTGCAAATGGTAGGATTTGTTTCTTTCTTATGGTTGAATAGTATTCCATTATGTATATGTACCACATCTTCTTTATCCATTCATCTACTGATGGACACTTAGGTTGCTTCCATATCTTGGCTATTGTAAATAGTGCTGCACTAAACATAGGGATGCATATGTCTTTTTGAATCTGAGAAGTTGTGTTCTTTGGGTAAATTCCTAGGAGTGGAATTGCCAGGTCAAATGGTATTTCTATTTTGAGTTTTTTGAGGAACCTCCATATTGCTTTCCACAATGGTTGAACTAGTTTACATTCCCACCAGCAGTGTAGGAGAGTTCCACTCTTACATTTTTTAAATTTAATATTTATACAATATTTTCCAACTTTATTGAGGAATAAGGAACAGGTATAATTTTATATATTTAAAGTGTGCAATGTGATGATATAATATCTGAATGATTGTGGAATGATTACCAGGATCATGATAATTAACACATCCATTACCTCATATAGTTAACTTTTTTCTGTATGGTAGGAATGTTTAAGGTCTACTCTCAGCAACTTTCAAGTATACAATACCATATTATTAACTATAGTCACCATGCTATACATTAAATCATCAGAACTTATTCTTCTCATGACTGGAAGTTTGTACCCTTTGAACTACATCTCATTTCCCCCTTCCTGCCCAGCTCCTGGCAGCCATCATGCTATTCTCTGAAGTTGGCTTTTTTTTCTTTTAAATTTATCTTTCATATTTTCTCTGTTTGGCTTATTTCAGTTAGCATAATGCCCTACAAATTCATCCTTGCTGTCACAAATGGCAGGATTTCCTTTTTTTAATAATATTCGTGTGTATGTGTGTATGTACCTTTTCTTTATATTCATGCACTAAAAGACTTCTAGTTTGTTTTCATATCTTGGCTCTTGTGGATAATGATATGATGAACATGAGTTGCCGATACTGCCTCAAGGTGATGATTTCATTTCCTTCAGATATATACCCAGGAGTGGGATTTCTGGATCATTTGGTAGTTCTGTTTTTAAGTTTTTGAAGAACTGCCATACTGCTTTCCATAATGGCTGTACCAATTTACATTCCCACCAACAGTGCACAAATGTCAACGGCGGTGAGGTTTGCTGGGGTTCTCCTGCTCTCCTTTTTCCTGTGGGGTGAAATCCCTCCAACAGGATCCCTCTTGACCCCAAGCTCCCTGGACTGGGGAATGGGTGACACAGGTAAAATGCTTCCTACACTTTTCTATGTGGTCATCCTTGGTTTATGAGCTCCACAAGGTTTTGCTGCTTCTTTGTTGCAGTCCAGAGCTTTCTAAGAGCTGTTTTTTTCAGTTTATAGTTACTTACTGTTTTTGTGAGGTAGGTGAGCACTGCGACCTCCTAGCTTTCCATCTTGCTGATGTCATATGCCTAAGGTAATATTAATGCTAAGAGATGAAAGACTGTTTTCAGCTTTGATGTTCATATTAGTACAACTTCTATGTGTGCTGTATGTTATAAAAGGATTTTTATGTAAAATTGTACATGGTAATCACCATACTTAAATCAAGTATTTACTTTTGCCAGGTAGTTCTTACCAAATAATTTATAAGAATAAGAGTTGTGCTTCTGATTTTGAGAACAGGTAAAAGAACAATAAAGGGCTGTTAAAAGGAGAGAAGTTTTTATTAGCCAATTCATGAAGTAGAGAGTTCTTAGACCCAGGATTTCAGAGTAGAAAAAATGACAGCACTGAGATTTCTGCTTTCAGCCGTGCTAGAGTAACAGGAACCAGATTTACTTCCTGCCTAACAGCTAAACATCTGAACAACTAAAGAAGCAGAGAAAACATAGGAAAAAACAATTTTCAAGAAGTTACATATCAGGCAATGAAAGACAGTGAACTCTGAGAAATGAGAAACTATAGAAATCATAAATGATCTACAGTTGTCTCAGTTTACTGCCTTGAGTTTCCACATAATGGCACAGGAAAGGGGGAATCATGTCAAGAGCCATATGGACACCCTAAGTTAAGGAAACAGAACTTAAGAGAGAGAGTCCAGAGAGACCCATGCAGCTAATGCTGGAGAGGAGAGGGCTGCACAAAGAGAGAACTGTAGATCTGCAGAGAGCTCTCTACATGTGAGGAAACTACCTGAGGCTAGGCAAACAACTACTGGATGATTAGAGGGAGTCATACTCACACAAAACTGGTAATAGTCCCTTTTCCCCCTAGCCAGATTGAAAAACCTCACTGTTTACAGGGGATACTGGGTAGTTCTCAGAAGGGGCATGTCTCACTAGTGGGGAATAATTAGACCTAGACTGAGCACTACTACAAGATGACCTAATAAATCTTAAAAGCAAGATGTTAAAGGATCAACTGATTTCCAAATAACTTAACTGCCTCCTAGAACAAAGCTGAAGAATATTTATAGCAGTACCAAAATATGCAGTACCATAAATTTGAGTTATTTTTCTCCTAATTTTTCTCAGTTTCTGTTCTGAGAAAATGTAGGAAGTTTTACAATATAATTTAAAGAAACAAGATTCAAGTCAGGAGATCTGAATTCTTATCTAGTCCTACTACTCACTTGCCATGTGACCTTGGTCAGGTCTTCCTTTTTTTCTAGCACAGTTACCGCAGGAGTAAACTGAAGGATTTGGATCAAACAAACACTGAAGCTCCTTTAACTCTAAACTTCTGTTTCTCCAGGACTTCTATATCTTTTCAAAGGAATCAAGAACACTAAAATGTAGAAAACATTGCCTGATTCTACTTAGTTTTACTATTGTCTGTTTTATCAGACATGAGGGATTTTCTCATTTTGTTTCAAAAATTTAAATCATTTAAAGTCAATTTATAAATTTTTAAATTTTAATTCAAATTTAAATGGGTTATTTAATGGACAAACCAAATTACATTACATTTAATGCATGTTAACAACTTTAGGCATATTTTACATACCACATAATTCACCCATTTCAAAGGTACAATTCAATGATTTTTAATAAATTACCAAGTTGTGGATCCATCACTGTAAATCAGCTTTAAAACATTTCTCTCACCCTAATAAGATCCCTCATATTCGTTAACTGTTAATCCCCATCTTCCCACCCCAGACAACCACTAATCTTTCTGTCTATGTATATTTGCTTTTTTCTGGACATTTCATATAAATAGAATAATACAGTATGTAGTCTCTTATGTTTGTCTTTCACTTAACATAATATTTTTGAGGTTCATCCATGCCATAGCATATATCAGTAGTTAGTCCTTTTTTATTGCTGAATAACATTCCATTACATGGATACACCACAGTTTGTCTATCCATTCATAATTTAATAGACATTTAGGTTGTTTCCATTTTTTTGTTATTATCAGTAATGCTGCTAAGAACATCAGTGAGGAGGAAGTCTTTGTGTGGATATGTTTTCAATTCTCATGGATTAGATATCTAGGAATGGGACTGCTGGGTATTGCTTAACTTTTTTTTCCAGCTTTACTGAGATATAATTGACTTGTAACATGTAATTTTAAGGTGTATGTACAATGTGATGATTTAATACACATGTGTATTGTGAAATTATTACTGCAATAAGGGTAATTAAGACCTCCATCACCTCACCAATTTTTTGTGTATGGTGAAAACATTTACCATATCTAGCAACTTTTGAGTATATAATACAATATTGTTAACTATAGTCACATTGTTGTATACTAGATCCCCAGAATTTAATCATCTCATAACTAGCATATCTTGTCCCCTTTGACCAACATCTCCCCATTCCCCCCACTCCCCAGCCGTTGGTAATCACCCTTCTACTCTCTGTTTCTATGAGTTTGGCTTTCTTAGATTCCACATATAAGTATGATTATACTATATTTGTCTTTCTCTGTCTGACTTATTGCACTTAGCATAATGCCCTCAAGACCCATCCATTTTGTCACAAATGGCAGGATCATGGTTAATTTTTTAAGAAACTGCCCAACTCTTTTCTAAATCAAGGATTCCCATTATTCCACATTCTCACCAATACTTGTTATTGTCTATCTTTTGTATTTGTTTCAGTGGTTGTGAAATTTTATCTCATTGTGGATTTAATTTACATTTCCATAATGACTAATATACATAATATATTTTTTGTTCCTAAGTTGAGAGCGGCCTTCTCATTATCTCATTCATACTGCTTTTACATTAGAGTTTATGATTATCGTCAACAGAGTCTAATTGTCACTCTTGTATATTACTTCCCCTCTTCCCTTTTTTTTAGCATCTCTACCTTATTTTTAGAAAAGGTTTCCTTTTTTTTAAACTTCCATCTCTACAGAATATGATTCATTTTTAACTCTAGGTTCTCATTGTTACTATCACTTTTCCCTCTTATATGTTAAATCTCCCTTGCCACTTTTCTCTTGCTTTCAGACAGACCTAGATTCAATATACAGTCCCTATAAAAATTCCACTAATATTTTTCACAGAAATAGAAAAAAAGTGCTAAAATTTTTATTGAACCATGAAAGACCCCAAATAGTCAAAGCAATCTTGAAAAAAGAATAAATCTGGAGGCATTACACTTCAAACCCACAAGGAAGTATCACCTCACACCTTTTAGGATGGCTATTATTTTTTAAAAAAAGGATAACTGAGGATGTGGAGAAAAGGGAAACCTGGTAGACCGTTGGTAGGAATGTAAATAGATACAGCTATTTTGGAGAACAGTATGGAATTTCCTCAAAAACTAAAAACAGAATTACCACATGACCCAGTAATCCCACTTCTGGGTATTTATTCAGAGGAACTGAAATCAAAGAGGTACCTGCATTGCTTTGTTCACTGCAGCCTTCTTCCCAATAGCTCATATGTTGAAACAACTTAAATTTTCATCAACAGGTTAATAAAGAAAGTGTAATACAATGGAATATTATTAAGCCATAAAAAGAAAACCTTCCATTTACAACAACGTGGGTGGATCTAGAGGGTATTATGCTCAGTGAAATAAGCCAGGGAGAAAAAGACAAATACCATATGATTTCACTTATTTGTGGAATATAAAAAGAAAGCAAAACAGAAGGAACAAAACAGCAGTAGACTTCATAGACACTGAGAAGTGACTAGTGGATTGGGGGGAAGGGTGAGGAGGATAAAGGGGTGTAAAAATTCTCAATCATAATATAAATTGGTCACAGGAACAGTAGTGCAGCATGGAGAATATAGTCAGTGATTCTGTAACGTTTTTCTACGTTGATAAATAGTAACTGCACTAGAGGGGGTGAGGATTTAATAATATGGGCAACTGTTGAACCACTGTGTTGTACATTTGAAACCAACATAAGATCGTAGATCAATGATATTTCAATTAAAAAAAAGAAAATGTGGTATAACCATACAAAAGAATAGTATTCAGTCTTTAAAAAAAATCTTTCATTTGCAACAACATTGATGGATGTGGAGGATATTATGGTAAATGAAATAAGCCAGACACGGAAAGACAAATGCTGTATGATCTCACTTAATATTTGTAATCTAAAATAGTCAAACTCAAAGAGGCAGAGAATATAATAGTGGTTACCAGGGACTGGGTGGGAAGGGATAGAGAAATAGGGAGTTATTGGTCAAAGGGTACAAAATTTCAGTTATGTAAGATGAATAAATTCTGAAGACTTAAGATATAGCATGGTGCCTATAGGTAATGATACTGTACTGTATACGTAAAATTTGCTAAGACGGTAGATCCTAAATGTTCTCACCACACACACACATGAAAACTAAGGTGTTAGATAAGTTAGTTCACTTAATTGTAGTGGTTATTTCACAATGTATACATATACCAAATCATCAAAATGTATACCTTGAGTATACAAAGTTTTTTTTTTAATGCCTGGAAGTTTCTACTATCATGTACAAACTACCATTCCATTCTCTTGATGCATTACAAAAAATTTTTTCTGTGATCACTGCCTCCATTTCTTTACCTTCCCATTCTCTAGTTAATGTATCCAGTTTGTTTTTGCCATTTAATTAAAATTGCCTTCTTAGAGATCAACAACAACCTCTGCAAATCCTGTAACTTTTATTTGGAGCATCTGGTATCATTGACCACTCTCTACATATACTTAAAATTTATTATTTTGAACATGTATGATCCAAGTTTGCCTCTTAATTCTCTGATAGCTCTCAGTGTCCTTAGTCATCTCCTCTTATTCCTTCTTGCTGTAGGTGTTTTATAAGATTGCCTTCGGCTTTCTGCTTTTATTCTTATACTCAATTTTCTTGTCACTTCTACCAGATGACACCCAAATCTTTCTCATACCTGAACTGCATAGAAAATCCCACACTTACATAAGGAATGTTTTCTTTGCAAATCATAGGAATTTGGGGGCATTCATAAAATAGCTCATAAAAAGAATGACTGTTTTATGGTTGTCTTTTAGAGACTACATCTCTTTTGTTCTATAATGCACTAAAGCTTTATGGTCTTTCAGTGTTTAATAGGCTAAATAAAATTAACACAAAAACTGATTTTGGCCTGAGAACTAGGGATTTCCTTTCATTATTTATTCAAATACACTGGGAGGAAAACTTATTGGTTACACATTCCCTATTTGTTTTAAGAGCTGCTCAATTAAATCTTTTCTCACTTGTGTTTTTCTTCCCTTTGCAACCTTTTGTTTTTGCTTGTTTATAGCCCTTACCTGAGGAAATGTTCTTCCCAATAGATGGCACATGTGCCAGAAAGGTATCAACACTAGTAACCTTGTACTAGAATTTAGAAAAATCATTCTTGAACTCAATATCCTACTAAGGTAGTGATTGCCATTTATAGACACTAAGATATAATTCTTCCAGCCTTCTTCTCTGGCCTTTATCCCTAAGAAGACTGCCTTTATAACATGTTCAGATGTCAGTTTTTTACTTTTTGGAAAGAAACAACATTGAAAGAATACAAAAATCTTCAGTTTCTTTTAGCATAAATTCAGTGAGGCATTCCTAAAGAATACCTTTAATTTTATCTTCTCTAATAAAGATACAATACTCATTCAACAGCTCTTGTATGCTGCTCAGTTCTCTTAAGCATCCTATATGCCAGGCACAGTGCTAAACACAGGCTACAGAGGTCGGGAAGAGCCCTTGCCCTCAAGGAGACAGGAAAAGTAAAACAGCAAATATAATTGTGAAGTGCTTTAATCCATTCCTTTCCATTCCACAAGTATTTGTGGAGTGCCTAGTATGTCCTGGTTGTCTGCTTGGCCCTGAGGATTCAGCAATAAATAAGAGACCAGGTCCCTTCCCTCATGAAGCTGTCTTCATTTGGACTTGCAACACCTTAGGTGAAGGGATTTTGTACTGCTGTTCCTGCTACCTAGAATGCTCTATATTTGCATGGCTGATTTTTCACCATCTCAGAAAATCAGCCTTCCCTGACCATCTTATTAATATTGTCCCTCTCCCCAAGTCACTGTCTATTATCTTGGAGTTCCTACAAAGTACTTATTACTATTAGAAATGGTATTTTTATTTACTTGTTTGTCTGTCACTCCTTTGAGACTTTGCCTGGTTTGGTCATTACTGTATCTCTAAGTGTTTAAACAGTGCCTGGCACATTTGGGGCACCTAACAAATATTTGCTAAATGGATGAATTAGTGAATGGATGGATGGTGCCAGAAAAAGTCATTCAACAAGTAAGGTAATTTCAGATAGTGAAAGTGTGGGTACTTAGAGAAGGTATATGAAGAGTTGAGTTAGGAAAGTCTGACGTACTGAAGTCTGTCAGTACTTTTACCCCAACCTTATTCCCATTCCCCCTTCATCTCTATTACCTTACTTCAAAGTGCTTATGCCTTAAGACCTTGATTTTTATGACCTCTTGGCCACAAGATATAATGTTTATATCCTAAGGGTTACAGATCCTTTCTAAAATTTTGCTTTACTGACAAACTTTATCTTATTGTTCTTAAGCTTTATTCTTTCCACTAATAAAAAATGGCAAAATATCTTTAGATTTTTCCAAGATGCAAATGGTATACAGGTTTGCTTTTTTTTTCTTAATGAGTGCTTAACTTATGTGTCTAAAAGCCTATGACTCTGTTTCTGATTGAATTTAAATTTTTTCTTATTGATGTTTTTCCTCTAGTAACCTTGGAATGGATGTCTGGGATTCTAATGAAGATACAAACCCCCCATCTAATTCTATAGAAGAATCTAGGGATTGGCCCCCAAATGAAGACTTTTATGGGTAAAGTAACAATTTTAGATGAATATTTTGTGAAAGTTGAGAAGCATATACTTTGATAATGGGTAGGGGGAAATATCCATGGGACTGAGAATCAGATTTAAATCTTAGCTCTGCCACTAATAAATTTTATGTAATTTAGGCCAAGTGCCATAACCTTTTCAGACCAGACCACTGTTGTTTAAAATTGGTGACATAAAGCAGTTGGACCAGTTAGCTTTTCTTAAGCTCTAGTCTAAGGACATATGAAATTAGTATTTCATGAGGTATTATTAGTTTTACAGGAACAAAACCACTGTTTTTTAAAGCCAAATATGTTTTGGAGATGCAAAGTGCTATCACCATGAACATTAGCTTAGTAAAGCCCTTAGAATTTCTGAAGTAAAGAAATTCATTAAATTTTATTTAACCCAGCATTTCCCCCAACTTGAGCACAGAACTCTTTTCCCCCATTATAGAATAAGCATTAATATAATATGGGATATTAATGTTCCCTAAATTATTTGGTAAATGTTGAACTAAGTAATCTCTATGAGCACATCAACATGAACATCTACCAATATATCAGAAACTGAATTGAGGCTATCAAATGGTACTAATTTCTTCTGTGACTTACATACATGTATGTATATGTATCTTTATAAACTGACAGAGACAATTTAAAAATTACCTTGAAACCTTTTTTTGTCTCTTAACTAAAAAAACGTTTTTGCATTTTCTACAGAAACTAATTTCAGAATACACAGTACTGTTTTAAATTATGAGAAGTATTTCATATTTGTTTTTTTAACTGAAATATAACTATTACTTCCAGTAAACTGAAATTAGCAACTGTGAACTAATTTAATGGGCTGTTCTATCACTGTTTCTTCTAGTCTCAATTATCACCTCAAAACATGAAGCATTTTGCCCCCTGAACGATTCTCACATTTCTTTTCCCTAGGAAAAGAAATATTTAAATAGTGTCAGGCACTATGTTAAGCATTAGCTAGCATAACAGGGTATGCATGAAATATTTGAGGGGGTGTACAGAACTCTTCAGCTTACCATGGCATTCATATCTGTCTTGCCACAATCTCTTTCCCTTATATAATCTCTACATTCTACTTCTAAGGAAGCATTTGTTTATGTTTGATGAATGAAATCTTTGTGAAAATCTCTTAGGAGTTGGTGCTAGAAACTATTTGGGGGTTTTTTTTTCCAGACAATATTTTGGGTGTTTTTGTTGTTTATTTTTGTTCAGGTTGGGTTTTATTTGTTGCTTCTATGTAACCTTTCTTTCTGTTCTTGTTGCTAGGAAGTAAAGTTCTAACTTTGTGGTCAATTATAGTATACTGGGTTTTTAATAGTTATCTTTTTTTATTCTAAATGTTATCTATTCCTCTTTTTAACTCTGCTTCAAGTTGTTGTGTTTTCTGTGTTATAAAATAGGTTGGCAGTTCATTATAAAGCTAAAAATGATTTAGCATATGACCCAACAGTTGCGTTCTTGAGCGTTTATCCCAGAGAAATGAAAACTTTTGCTCACACAAATTCCTGACATGAATGCTCATAGCAGCTTCATTTATAATACTCAAAAACTGGAAACAGTCCAAATGTGTTATGTTATTTTATATTATAAGCTCTATTAATACTCTCTATTAAGGGTAATTATATGAAAATCAATACTTTTTAAATCTTTTTTTCTGACATGAAGTCAGTACAATAATCCAGCACGTGATTAGCATATTTATAGGATTACTTCTTTAACCTATCAGATAAATTGTGGCAAAAGTAATCTGGTTTTGACACATTCTTTAAATGAAAAGATGCTGTGAAATGGGTTTGTAACCATTTCTTAGGGAAAAAATTACTCTATTTAAAACCAACACAGTTTTGTTTAGAAATTTGTAAGCTGACAGTTCCAGAAGAGAGTTTTAGGCTCATAAGCAGATAAAAAGGAGAAAAATGAAAATGAAGCACAACCCAATTTAGGTGTTATCACAACGTACTTTTTTTAAATTAAGGTATCACTGATATACACTCATACAAAGATTTCACATGAAAAACTGTAGTCACTAAATTCACCCATATTATCAAGTCCCCACCATACCCCATTGAAGTCACTGTCCATCAGCATAGTAAGATGCCACAGAGTCACTACTTGTCTTATCTGTGCTACACTGTCTTCCCCATGACCCCACACACACCATGTGTATTCAATCATAATACCCCTCAATCCACTTTTCCCTCCCTCACTACCCACCCCCACAACTCCCCTTTGGTAACCGCTAGTCCCTTCTTGGAGTCTGTGAGTCTGTTGCTGTTTTGTTCCTTCAGTTTTGCTTCGTTGTTATACTCCACAAATGAGGGAAATCATTTGGTACTCATCTTTCTCTGCTTGGCTTATTTCACTGAGCATAATACCCTCTAGCTCCATCCATGTTGTTGCAAATGGCAGGATATATACCGTATCTTCTTTATCTGTTCATCTACTGATGGTCACTTAGGTTGCTTCCATATCTTGGCTATTGTAAATAGTGCTGCGATAAACATAGGAATGCATATGTCTTTTTGAAACTGGGCTCCTGCATTCTTAGGGTAAATTCCTAGGAGTGAAATTACTCTGTCGGTGGAATTTCTATATTTAGTTTTTTGAGGAACCTCCATATTGCTTTCCACAATGGTTGAGCTAATTTACATTCCCACCAGAAGCATAGGAGGGTTCCCCTTTCTCTACATCCTTGCCAGCATTTGTGGTTCCTTGTCTTTTCGATGTATGACTTCTCATTATGGTTTTAATTAGCATTTCCCTGATAATTAGCCATGTGCAACATCTTTTCATGTACCTGTTGGCCATCTGAATTTCTTTTTTGGAGAAGTGTCTGTTCATATCCTCCACCCATTTTTTAGTCATGTTATTTGCTTTTTGAGTGTTGAGGCTGTGAATTCTTTATATATTTTGGATGTTAACCCCTTCTTGGATATGTCGTTTACAAATATATTCTCCCATACTGTAGATGCCTCTTTATTCTACTGATGGTGTCCTTTGCTGTACAGAAGGTTTTTAGTTTCATGTCGTTCATTTTTGCTTTTGTTTCCCTTGCCCAAGGAGATGTGTTTAGGAAGAAGTTCCTCATGTTTATATTCAGGAGATTTTTGCCTATGTTTTCTTCTAACGGTTTTATGGTTTCATGACTTACATTCAGGTCTTTGATCCATTTTGAGTTTACTTTTGTGTATGGGGTTACACAGTAATCCATTCTCTTGATGTAGCTGTCCAGTTTTGCCAACACCAATTTTGAAGAGGCATTTGACTCCATTGTATATCCATGGCTCCTTTATCATATATTAATTCACCATATGTGTGGGTTTATATCAGGGCTCTCTATCTGTTCTATTGGTCTATGGGTCTGTTCTTGTGCCAGTACAAAATTGTCTTGATTACTGTGGCTTTGTAGTAGAGCTTGAAGTTGGGGAGCGTAATCCCCCCCGCTTTATTCTTCCTTCTCAGGATTTCTTTGGCTATTTGGGGTCTTTTGTGGTTCCATATGAATTTTAGAGCTATTTGCTCTAGTTCATTGAAGAATGCCATTGGTATTGTGATAGGGATTGAATTGAATCTGTAGATAGCTTTAGACAGATGTCCATTTTGACAATATTAATTCTTCCTACCCAAGAGCATGGGATGAATTTCCATTTATTACTGTCCTCTTTAATTTCTCTAAACAATGTCTTGTAGTTTTCAGGATATAGTTCTTTCACATCCTTTTGTTGGGTTTATTCCTAGTTATTTTATTCTTTTTGATGCAATTGTGAATGGAATTGTTTTCCTGATTTCTCTTACTGCTAGTTCATCATTAGTATATAGAAATGCAACAGATTTCTGTGTATTGATTATGTATCTGCAACTTTGCTGAATTCAGCTATTTCTAGTAGATTTGGAGTGGATTCTTTAGGGTGTTTTATGTACAATATCATGTCATCTGCAAACAATGACAGTTTAACCTCCTCCTTACCAATCTGGGTGCCTTTTATTTCTTTGTGTTCTCTGATTGCTGTGGCTAGGACCTCCAGTACTGTGTTGAATAAAAATGGGCAGAGTGGGCATCCTTGTATTGTTCCCAATCTTAAAGGAAAAGTTTTCAGCTTCTCCTGTTAAGTATAATGTTGGCTGTGGGTTTGTGATAATATGGCCTTAATTATGTTGAGATACTTGCCCTCTATACCCATTTTGTTGAGAGTTTTTATCATGAATGGATGTTGAATTTTGTCAAATGCTTTCTCAGCATCTATGGAGGTGATCATGTGGTTTTTCTCCTTCTTTTTGTTGATGTGGTGGATGATGTTGATGGATTTTCAAATGTTTTACTTTCCTTACATGCCTAGAATAAATCCTACTTGATCATGATGGGTGATCTTTTTTATGTATTTTTAAATTCAGTTTGCTAATATTTTGTTGAGTATTTTTGCATCTCTGTTCTTCAGGGATATTGGTCTGTAATTTTCTTATCTGTGGTGTCTTTGCCTGGTTTGGGTATTAGAGTGATGGTGGCCTTGTAGAATGAGTTTGGGAGTATTCCATCCTCTTCTACTTTTTGGAAAACTTTAAGGAGGATGGGTAATTAGGTCTTTACAAAATGATAAAATTCAGTGGTGAAGCCATCTGGTCCAGGATATTTGTTCTTAGGTAGTTTTTTGATTACCAATTCAATTTCATTGCTGGTAATTGGTCTGTTCAGATTTTCTGTTTCTTTCTGGGTCAACCTCAGAAGGTTGACTTTTTCTAGAAAGTTGTCCATTTCTTCAAGGTTATCCAGTTTGTTAGCATATAATTTTTCATAGTATTCTCTAATAATTCTTTGTATTTCTGTGGTGTCCGTAGTGATTTTTCCTTTCTCATTTCTGATTCTGTTTATGTGAATAGACTCTCTTTTTTTCTTGATAAATCTGGCTGGGGTTTTATCTATTTTGTTTATTTTCTTGTAGAACCAGCTCTTGCTTTCATTGATTCTTTCTATTGTTTTATTCTTCTCAATTTTATTTATTTCTGCTCTAATCTTTATTATATCCTTCCTTCTACTGACTTTGGGCCTCATTTGTTCTTCTTTTTCTAGTTTCATTAATTGTGAGTTTAGACTGTTCATATGGGATTGTTCTTCTTTCCTGTAGTAGTCCTGTATTGCAATATACTTTCCTCTTAGCACGGCCTTCACCACAGCCCACAGATTTTGCGGTGTTGAGTTATTGTTGTCATTTGTCTCTATATATTGCTTGATCTCTTTTTTAATTTGGTCATTGATACAATGATTATTTAGGGGTATGTTTTTAAGCCTTCACATGTTTGTGGGCTTTTTTGTTTTCTTTGCATAATTTATTTTTAGTTTCATACATTTGCGGTCTGAGAAGCTTGTTGGTATAATTTCAGTCCTTCTGAATTTACTGAGGCTCTCTTTCTGGCCTAATATATAATCTATTCTGGAAAACGTTGCATGTACACTTGAGAAAAATGTGTATCCTGCTGCTTTTGGGTGAAGTATTCTGTAGTAGTCTGTTAGGTCCATCTGTTCTAATGTATTCTTGAGTGCTTCTGTCTCCTTACTTATTTTCCATCTATTTGGTCTGTCCTTCGAGTGAGTGGTATGTTGAAGTCTCCTAAAATGAATGCATAGTATTCTATTTCCTCCTTTAATTCTGTTAGTATCTGTTTCACATATGTAGGTGCTCCCTTGTAGGGTGCAAAGATAATTATAACGGTTATATCCTCTTGTTGGATGTACCCCTTATCATTATGTAATGTCCTTTGTGTTTGTGACTTTCTTTGTTTTGAAGTCTATTTTGTCTGATACAAGTACTGCAACTCCTGCTTTTTTCTCCCTATTAGTTGCAAGAAATATATTTTTCCATCCCTTCACTTTCAGTCTGTGTGTGTCTTTGGGTATGAAGTGAGTGTCTTGTAGACAGCATATAGATGTGTGTTTTTTTTTTATCCATCGAGTGACTCTTTGTCTTTTGATTGGTGCATTCAGACCATTTACATTTAGGGTGATTATTGATAGATGTGTACTTATTGCCATTGCGGGCTTTAGATTCGTGGTTACCAAAGGTTCAAGGGTAACTTCTTTACTATCTAACATTCTATCTTAACTCACTTAATACGCTGTTACACGCACAATCTAAAGCTTCTTTTTTTTCCACTTTTTTCTTCCTCTTGCATTCTTTTTTTTTTTTTAGAAGAGCAAGGTACAGGCTTTTATTTAGAGATAAAGTGAAAGGACAGAGCTCCTGGCTCATGCCAGGAGGGGACAAGAGAGTCCCCCTCTTGCATTCTTTATATATTATGTATCATGTTCTGTACTCTTTATCTGTCCCTTGACTGACATTGGGGGTAGTTGATGTAATTTTGCATTTGCTTAGTAATCAATTGGTCTACTTTTTCTAGTGTGGTTTTATTTTCTCCGGTGACAGCTATTTAGCCTTAGGAGCACTTCCATCTATAGCTGTCCCTCCAAAATATACTGTAGAGATGGTTTGTCGGAGGTAAACTCTCTCACTTTTGCTGGAAATTGATCCCTCCTTCAAATTTAAATGATAATCTTGCCAAGTAGAATGTTCTTGGTTCGAGGCCCTTCTGTTACATTGCATTAAATGTATCATGTCACTCCCTTCTGGCCTGTAAAGTTTCTGTTGAGAAGTCTGATGATAGACTGATGGGTTTTCCTTTGTATGTGATCTTTTTTCCCTCTCTGGCCACTTTCAGTACTCTGTCCTTATCCATAATCTTTGCCATTTTAATTATTATATGTCTTGGTGTTCTCTTCTTTGGGTCCCTTGTGTTTGGAGATCTGTGCACCTCCATGGCCTGAGATGCTCTCTCTTTTCCCAGCTTGGGGAAGTTTTCAGCAATTACCTTCTCAAAGACACTTTCTATCCACTTTTCTCTCTCATCTTCTTCTGTTACCCCTATAATGCAAATGTTGTTCCATTTGGATTAGACACACAGCTCTCTTAATATTCTTTCATTCCTAGAAATCCTTTTTGCTCTCTGTGCCTCTGCTTCTTTGTATTCCTGTTCTCTAATTTCTATTTCATTTACTGTCTCCTCTCCTTCATCTAATCTGCTTTTAAATCCCTCCTTTGTATGTTTCATTTCAGATACTGTATTTTTCAAAGTTTGTATCTTATTCTTGAATTCCTCCCTGAGTTCTTGAATATTTTTCTGTATGAGCATGTTTATGACTTTTATTTTGAAATCTCTGTCAGGAAGATTGGTGAGGTCAGTTTCACTTGGTCCTCTTTCTGGTGTTTGTGTGATTTTTATTTGAACTAGGTTCCTTTGACATTTCAAATTTATAGGTGGCTCCCTCTAGTGCCCAGAAGCTCTACTCTCTGGAGCTGCTCAGCCCCTGGAGCTATAGCAGGGGTTGTAGGTGAGCAGTGCTGGTGCCTTTCGGGAGAAAAGAGCTCTTTCCTACTTCCCAGCTACTGTGCCTGCCTCTACTGTCAGGGCCAGTGGGCCAAGCACGCAGGAAGTAGCCTCTGTGCTATGCACTTGTAGCTGCTCTTGGTGGGGCAGCCCTCTGGCTGGCCTGGCGCAATGGCGGGGGCAGCTGGTTTGTGAGATGGTGCCCACGGAGGAAGGAGCAGCAGGCTGCGTATCACAGTGGGGTGCCTCATAGCTGCGTTGCTAGCCGCTGGGATGGAGCTCCTGAAGCTCTTGAAAGTTCCCAGCCTGCTGGGCTGAGTGCACTGGGGCAATTTTGTCCACCTCTCTTTTCTCTGGAACATCAAGTTATGTGCAATCCTTGCCCCTTTAGCAGCCCTCTCACTGTTAGGAAGTCTCTGAGAGTGCCTGCTTTTCTTTTATCCCAGAGCGGCCGGTTGTGGGTACCTGTTCTACACAAGCAGCTGGAATCTCAGTCTCTCCAAGTATTCTGCCTGTCTTAGCTTTCCAACCCTACTAATCTCCAGAGCCCCGTGGAATGTAGGCTCCTGCTTCCAAAGCAGACCTCTAGGGCTGGATGTTCAGCAATCCTAAGCCTCCACCCCCTCCCTGCTCTATTTCTCTTCCTCCCGCCCTTGAGTTTGGGTGGGGGAAGGGCTTGGGTCCCGCTGGATCACAGCTTTGATACTTTACCCTTTTCCATTAGGTCTTTTGTGTTCCCCAGGTATAGGCAGTCTGCTGCTGCCTTCTTTCCTGTTGCTCTTTCAGAATTAGTTGTATTTGCTATATTTTCATATTGTATAGGTTTTGGGAGGAGGTTTCTGTCTCACCTCTGACGCTGCCATCTTTTTGATATCACAACAACTTCATGTCCTCTTTAATTGAATAAAGGGAGATTTTGCTAATAGCAGAGCATTTATCATTTATTTACTGTTAAATCACTAAGGACTTACAGTATATTTTCCTCCCCACAGGTCTGGGAAAAGGTCAAGGCTCCTTAGTGATCTACACCCTCGAGATGATGTACAGATAATGGATTATGATTATGGCAACAGTAGACCATCCCAGAGGCATGGGGATTTTTTTGAACACCAGTGTAATGATAACATGCCAGAAGAGAAACATCTGAGAAATTGGTGTTTTAGTAATAAAGGTCCAGGACCAAAATGTTCATTTATTGCTGATCACCAGTGTTATGATGTCTCCCAAGAGGAAAGAGATTTCAATAACAGGGTACCTGGGAGAAGACGAGAGCCATTTCATGATCACAAGCCTCACAGTGTCTTCTGTGAACCAGATGCTGGAGATGATTTTGATTTTGTTAGCAAAGTTTGTGGACAAAGGAGACATTCTGTTCAAAACCATCAAGCCTTTAGTAATTTATGGGAACAATTTCCAACCAAAGACTTTGGTTTTATTAACAAAAGTCAGGGACTAAAGCAACGACCGCACCATAACCGCCATGACTACCCACCTCATGGTGATTTTCAGAACCAGTTACCTGTACAAGGTCTTAATTACCTCAATAGACGTGGTTTTCAAAGGCAAAAACCTTTCCACCAGCACTATTCTCATGATGAAATGAATTTGGAAGATTTAGAATATACTGATGAAGTTTCAGAGCACATCCTGGGACCTTTCCATGAGTATTCCAACAATGATTTTTCAGATAAAATGCCATTGAAAAAATGTGTTAACAAAGGTTATGGAGAAAGACTACCACCCTTTCCAAGGTTTCAAAAACAAATGCAATTAAGAAATTTTGATCTCAACAACGGAACTGGACAAAAGCATGTGTCTTACTTTGACCACCTACCTAGTGATCCACAAGAGCAGATTCTATTGGAAGACTTGGACTTTGAGCAGGAAACATCCTTACAAAGACTAAGATCTTTTCAGGACCACCAACTTCCTAATAACATAAATCCTGATTGGTATTTAGATAAGTGAGTCATTTTGCTTTGTACATTGAGGGAGGTATTTGATTCCAACAAAATACTCAAGCTTCTTTCAAATTAGGGTATTTGTGTAAACACTCAAAAGTGGTATAAATTATCCCCCCAAACTAAAGTTTAGATTTGTTCTTGTGTAGATTCAATTTACAATCAAAATTTTTTTCTGATGCATGAATTAGAAATTTACCTTTATTTCCCAGGATTGAAATAAATATAAAAAATTAGATTTAAATGGTTTGATTCTTGACTGTAAGCTGAAAGTAAAAAATACCAGAAACAGATTTTTCACAGAAATACCACAATTTTTAGACCAGGATTTTAAGAAATATTCCTCTTAAATGTGCTACAAATTATTTTTTAATATACACAACCCAGTAGTTCTTTTTCTGCTATTTAGTAATTTTTACCTGTGCCATTAGATGGGAGCATCAGGAGAGAACACTTGACCCCAGTGATTGAAGTGCAAGGCAAGAAGGAGAAGGTTGAAGTATGATGTCCTAAGGAGAAACAAGATAAGAAAGAAAAGATATAAAAGGGGTAGAAATAAAAAGAGAAGTCAGAAAAAGAAAGTGATATGCTGGAATAGAAAATAGGACAATAGAAGAGAGAGAAGGCTTGAGAAGGGAGGTGAAGAATTGTATAGAGAGCAAGTTATGTGCCTGTCCTTCCAATTTAGAATGTTTTCTTTAGTGTACAACATAATTCTACATATACCTAGGTAGATATGAACTCTTGCATGAACTTAGTATGAGTTTTCTTTAGGAACTATTCTTTTTTCTCTCAGAACTTTTCAACCAGCATCTCATCTCTCCTTCCACACTTCCTTCACTTCACAGGAACCTTGGCACTAATGATTGCGGGACCAGAAGTCAGAGGTAAATATTGATTTAGCTGTGAAACAGTCTTTTTCAAGCCTATCCCTTAATTGCTACCATTGACATTGTAAACATGTTAGAAAACAAAGTGTTTCATGAATTCATATGTATTCAGGGTTTATATACAACCTCTGCAGGTGCTAGCCATGACTTCCTGAAATGATTATCACTTCTCCCTTATGGTCTGGGATTGCAAAACCAATTAATCAGTTCACCATCACCTGGATTTTCAGTGGCTAACAGTAGGTACCAGTTAAGCCAGAAATTTAAGTTTTATTTCCTTTATGATAACTTAGCTGTGTTTCATGATTTTAAGTCTACATCCTAACCCCAACCCCACTATCTTCCATTGAACAAGATAAAAGACAAAGTTGGTCAATAAACATCTCTCACTTTCCTTAGGACAATCTCTCTATTACTGATGAAGGTCTGGGTTAGTTCAATATTCAAAAAGGCATGTAAAATTACATCTTGTCACTAAGTCCCAAATGTGGGGTCAGAGTTACAAGTTTATCCTATGTGAAAGAGTGTGTTTCAGTATAAAAGGATATTCCATACTGATTTATATTAAATCTGTACTCTTCCTTGTAACTTACCCACTACTGACAGTCCTAAGTAACATAGCAATGTTAGCAATTTGAAATATAGCAAGAAAAAAATATATAGAGTTCTTTACAATAGACACTATTGAGTATTTACATCAAAAACCTGCTAGAATTATCCCACAAACATATGCTTCAGTAGAGGTTTATTAAAAGAGAGGTTTAGGTTTAAACATATGAAAAGCAAAAATCAATTTAAAATCAGTGATTCATTAGCCTCTTCAGCTTCTCAGTGTCAAAGAAGTATTCTAAAAGATTTTGTCAATAACCCATAGATTTGCTCCTACACCAGAATGATTCTGCTGCTCTCTTTAACCTCATAATCTAAAAGGAATAGGCAAATATACCTGTTGTGGTCCTAATTCTCCCTGCAGAATGAAGAGGGGCCTATAAAATGTGTCCTATCTCCTTTCATGCAAGGTGCATCCTTCTGTACAATTAAGGACTTTAACTTTCTGTTTACTTTTACCATGTTGCATCATGCAATAACTCTGCCCATATTCACCATTTGACTGTTGCTAAAAGAGTACATTTACTTCTTTTAGCACAATGTCCTGCATAAAGTTTGAATCCTATTCCATTTGTGATTATAGTTAACACTTGTTTTTGTAAGACTGGCAAAATGATGATAATTGATGAAGTTAGATAATGGGTTCATGATGTATTATATTATTCTACTTTTATGTTTGAAAATTCTAATAATAAAGAATTAAAAATAATTTGTTTCTATTTTATTATTAGATTTATTCGTCCAGAAGATAGTCGAAGAATATATCCTTCAAATGGATTCAACTGCAGGAGACACAGCAGATTCACAACATATTCTTCACGAGGACTTCCATCTTCATGTGTATTCCAAGAAGATTATTCAGTTGATTATTGCAAAAGTAGAAATACACGAGATATGGAACAGCACAAAAGGTCATATTTTTAAGCTACTGATAACAATTATGGAATGTCTGTAGATTGCAGAGCTGAAGGAAAAGAGAGCATTATGATTTACTGTCAAAAAAAAGGCTGAATAGTTCACTTTAAAACTGCCTACCATTTACTTATATTTGTCCCTTTTTCATTGTTACTGGGCCAAAAATCATTTCATACTAGAAAGTAAAATATGTTGAAAGACAACTTGTGTTATTACAAAATTAGCCATCTACTGCTTTCAATTTTTGTAAGAGTATTTATAAATGTAAATATTTATAGCCAACAATGTGGAATACATATAATTGTTGCTTTTTCAAAACTGGAAATCTGTTTGAGTTTTTGAGGCTCTATTTTTAGTTACATATGCTAATGATTGCACTTCTGGTTATTAGCGTTGTAAAAAATAAATAATTTCCTTATGATACATTTATTCATCTTATAAATAATTATTGTATGCATATAGCAAGACATTGTAGTTTCCAACCAGCTGGTTAAACTACAAAATCATAATATTTTAAAACCTACCAGAACTAAATTCCTGAAAGTCACTAGGTTTTTTGTTCTTGGTAGAGTGACAGGATGAGGAAAAATCCATCATACAGAAATAATAAGAAACCAGCTGAACCTTAAAGAACTTTTAAGGGTTGCAAGTGGGCTTGAGTTATGGATCACGTACCAGCTCTTTCCCATTGGCTTCTACGAAGAAGGCTAGGGGCAGGGCAGAAAGCTGGGAGAAAATCCCTCTGAAGCATCCCAGATCTTAACTGAGTGCAAGACAGTGGCTCCCCAAAGGCAGATGGCAGGAAAGACTGAAATCTTCTGAGGCACAAAACTGACAGAAGAAATACTTAAGGATTGTTGTGTAAAAGAAAGATTAAGCTTTGTAAGTGGCACTTGATTGAGCTGGCCTATTGTGTAACGGGCTGCCAGGTGTAGTACAGCAGTTGGGTACTAGATGACCACCTACCTGAGAGCCAGTAGAAGGAACTCCATGAATGGTAAAGTAGTCTAGATCTTAGACACTCAAAGTGTGGTCTCTGGATAGCAGTACTGGCATTACTTGGCAGTTTGTTAGAAATGTAAAACCTCAGCTTCACCCCAGACCTACTGACTTGTTTTCATTAATTAAAATTAAATACTTTTTATTTCAACAGGATCCCAGGGTGAGTTATTTACATATTAAACTTTTTTGATAAGCATGACCTTTTAAGATGCATTCTAATCTTGAAATTTTACTTTAATAATATGTATAATCAAGTGCTGTTTGGTGAGCTATACAGAAACTAAATACATGATCCAAGAAGGAAGAGTTCAGTGTGGGTAATCAAGATGTCACTGGGGAATCAAGAGTCAAGCTGGTCTTTAAAAGCTGGAGGAAGAGGAGTGTCATGTCAAGAGATAACAACCAGAAGTAGTGGTATGGACCAACCTGCTGGCAGTGGATAGGGAGATTAACTAGGACTGCTACCTCAGTTCCTGTTAAAATACCCCTGAGCCCAACTTTTCAAAAAGAAATAGGTCGTGTATCTTGCCCAAAGGAGCTTAACCCAGACACTGAATAGAATGGTCTAAGTGCTCTAATGGATGCCCAGGCAAAGGGGTGTGGTAACACAGGGAAGAAGTTGACTTGGAAATTTGGAGAAGGCTTTGCTGAAGAGGAAGCATTTGAAGTAAGTTTAAAGGTAGATGGAGGGGAGGCAAAGGTATTCCAAGTTGAGCAAATAACCTGAACGGTGTTGGGTGAAGAATCAGTCTACCTTAACTGGAGTGTGAGGAACATCAGAGAGGTGGAATGGGATGTGAACCGGTAGAGAGATCATAGTCATGGATCAAAAGGCTTGAATGTCTGTTGGAGGGTTTGAGCTTATTATATAGGCAATGGAAAGTCACCAAGAATTTTAGTTGGGGAGCAGTGTGATTAAGCCTGCTTTTTATATAGATTAACACAGCAGTAAGGGATTGGACACAAGACCACTATTTCAGGTATCCAGTCTTTATTGGGGTGACAACAAGATTAGAAAGGGGAACCAAAATGAAAAATGATACAAAGGCAGAATGGGCAGGTCCTGCTCATGAAGCTGATCCTGATCTTGGTTACTTGAGGCAGTAGTGGTATTAATCATGGTAATACACAAAGAGGGTCAGGTTTAGGAGGAAAAGTAATGTTCAGTTTAGGTCATCCTAAGTACACACTGTGCCCTGCCTAGCTCCCAAGATTTTCCTGCTCATTTTAGTACTTCATTGTATGGAGTGGTGTTGTTTCTTAAGTCACTATATCTCACTTGTCATTGTCTAATCCATGATCTCTGGTGAGCTTTGCTATTCAACATACATGCAAAAAGAACATAAAAACAAAAAGTCAACTCAGGTGCTGATGTGGGAGATGTCATCATTCTATCATCAATTTAAATTTATCAAATTAAATTTAAATGTAATAAATTTAGTAAATTTATCAATTTAAAAAAAGAAGTGCAAAAGGCATAGCATTGTTTTTATCATATGTACACTTCTTTAATTAATGCATTATTGATATATACACTCTTATGAAGGTTTCACATGAAAAACAATGTGGTTACTACATTCACCCATGTTATCGTGTCCCCCCATACTCCATTGCAGTCACTGCCCAACAGTGTAAAATGGTAAAACAGAGTCACTATTTGCCTTCTCTGTGCTACACTGTCTTGCCCACGATCTCCCCCACACCATGTGTGCCAATCATAATACCCCCTCAATCCCCTTCTCCCTCCCTCCCCACCTGCCCTTCCCTACCCCTTCCCCTTGGCAATCTCTAGTCCCTTCTTGGAGTCTGTGAGTCTGTTGCTGTTTTGTTCCTTCAGTTTTGTTTCATTGTTATACTCCACAAATGAGGGAAATCATTTGGTACTTGTCTTTCTTCGCCTGGGTTATTTCACTGAGCATAATATCCTCCAGCTCCATCCATGTTGTTGCAAATGGCAGGATTTGTTTGTTTCTTATGGCTGAATAGTATTCCATTGTGTATATGTACCACATCTTCTTTATCCATTCATCTACTGATGGACACTTAGGTTGCTTCCATATCTTGGCTCTTGTAAATAGTGCTGCGATAAACATAGGGGTGCATATGTCTTTTTGAATCTGAGAAATTATATTCTTTGTGTAAATTCCTAGGAGTGGGATTCCCAGGTCAAATGGTATTTCTATTTTGATTTTTTTGAGGATCCTCCATATTGCTTTCCACAATGGTTGAAATAACTTACATTCCCACCAGCAGTATAGGAGGGTCCCCCTTTCTCCAAATCCTCCCCAGCATTTGTTATACTTAGTCTTTTCGATACTGGCCATCCTAACTGGTGTGGTTTGTATTTGCATTTCCCTGATAATTAGTGATGTGGAGCATCTTTTCATGTGTCTGTTGGCCATCTTATTTCTTCTTTGGAGAATTGTCTGTTCATAGCCTCTGCCCACTTTTTAATCAGGTTATTTGCTTTTTGGGTGTTGAGGTGTGTGAGTTCTTTATATATTTTGGATCCTTGTTGGATATGTCATTTACAAATATATTCTCCCATACTGTAGGATGCCTTTTTGTTCTGTTGATGGTGTCCTTTGCTGTATAGAAACTTTTTAGTTTGATGTAATCCCATGTGTTCATTTTTGCTTTTGTTTCCCTTGCTCAAGGAGATGCATTCAGAAAAAAGTTGCTCATGTGTATATTCAGGAGATTTTTGCCTATGTTGTCTTCTAAGAGTTTTATGGTTTCATGACTTACATTCAGGTCTTTGATCCATTTCAAGTTTACTTTTGTGTATGGGGATAGACAGTAATCCAGTTTCATTCTCTTGCATGTAGCTGTCCAGTTTTGCCAACACCAGCTGTTGAAGAGGCTGTCATTTCCCCATTGTATGTCCATGGCTCCTTTATCATATATTAATTGACCATATATGCTTGGGTTTATATCTGCGCTGTCTAGTCTAAAACTTTAAGGAGAATGGGTATTAGGTCTTCACTAAATGTTTGATAAATTCAGTTGTGAAGGCATCTGGTCCAGGTGTTTTATTCTTAGGTAGTTTTTTGATTACCAGTTCAATTTGATTGCTGATAATTGGTCTGTTCAGAGTTTCTGTTTCTTTCTGGGTCAGCCTTAGAAGGTTGTATTTTTCTAGCACTTTGTCCATTTTTTCTAGGTTATCCAGTTTGTTACCATATAATTTTTCATAGTATTTTCTAATAATTCTTTGTATCTCTGTGGTGTCCATAGTGATTGTTCCTTTCTTATTTTTTATTCTGTTTATGTATGTAGACTCTCTTTTTTTCTTGATAAGTCTGGCTAGGGGTTTATCTATTTTGTTTATTTTCTCAAAGAACCAGCTCCTGCTTCCATTGATTCTTTCAATTGTTTTATTCTTCTCGAATTTATTTATTTGTGCCCTAATCTTTATTATGTCCCTCCTTCTACTGACTTTGGGCCTCATTTGTTCTTCTTTTTCTAGTTTCATGAATTGTGAGTTTAGACTGTACATATGGGATGGTTCTTCTTTCCTGAGGTAGGCCTGTATTGCAATATACTTTCCTCTTAGCATGGCCTTCACTGCAGCCCACAGATTTTTGCGGTGTTGAGTTATTGTTGTCGTTTGTCTCCATATATTGCTTGATCTCTGTTTTTACATGGTCATTGATCCATTGGTTATTTAGGAGCATGTGGTTAAGCCTCCATGTGTTTGTGGGCTTTTTCATTGTCTTGGCATAATTTATTTCTGGTTTCATACCTTTGTGGTCTGAGAAGTTGGTTGGTACAATTTCAATCTTTTTGAATTTACTGAGGCTCTTTTTGTGACCTAGTATATGATCTATTCTTGAAAATGTTCCATGTGCACTTGAGAAGAATGTGTATCCTGCTGCTTTTGTTTGGAGAGTTCTGTAGATGTCTTTTAGGTCCATCTGTTCTAATATGTTGTTCAATGCCTCTGTCTCCTTACTTACTTTCTGTCTGGTTGATCTGTCCTTTGGAGTGAGTGGAGTGTTGAAGTCTCCTAGAATGAATGCATTGCATTCTATTTCCTCCTTTTATTCTGTTAGTATTTGTTTCACATATGTAGATGTTCCTGTGTTGGGTGCATAGATATTTATAATGGTTATATCCTCTTGTCGGTCTGACCCCTTATCATTGTGTAATGTCCTTCTTTGTCTCTTGTGACTTTCTTTGTTTTGAAGTCTGTTTTGTCTTATACAAGTACTGCAACTCCTGCTTTTTTCTCCCTATTAGTTGGATGAAATATCTTTTTCCATCCCTTCACTTTTAGAGTGTGTATGTCTTTGGTTTTGAAGTTAGTCTCTTGTAGGCAGCATATAGTTTGGTCTTATTTTTTTATCCATTCAGTGACTCTATGTGTTTTGATTGGTGCATTCAGAACATTTACATTTAGGGTGATTATTGATACGTATGTACTTATTGCCATTTCAGGCTTTAGATTCATGGTTACCAAAGGTTCAAGGGTAACTTCCTTACTATTTAAGAATCTAACTTTACTCACTGAGTATGCTATTACAAACACAATCTAAAGGTTCTTTTTTTTCCCCTCCTTTTTCTCCTCCATTCTTTATATATTAGGCATCATATTCTGTACTCTTTGTCTATCCCTTTTTATTACCTCTGGTGACAGCTATTTAACCTTAGGAACACTTCCATCTATAGCAGTCCCTCCAAAATACACTGTAGAGATGGTTTGTGAGAGGTAAATTCTCTCAGCTTTTGCTTATCTGGAAATTGTTTAATCCCTCCTTCAAATTTAAATGATAATCTTGCCAGATAGAGTATTCTTGGTTCAAGGCTCTTCTGCTTCATTGCATTAAATATATCATGCTACTCCCTTCTGGCCTGTAAGGTTCTGCTGAGAAGTCTGATGATAGCCTAATGGGTTTTCCTCTGTATGTGATCTTATTTCTCTCTCTGGCTGATTTTCATAGTCTGTCCTTATCCTTGATCTTTGCCATTTTAACTATTTTATGTATTGGTGTTGTCTTCCTTGGGTCCCTTGGGTTTGGACATCTTTGCATCTCCATGGCCTGAGAGACTATCTCCTTCTCCCATCTGGGGAAGTTTTCAGCAATTACCTCCTCAAAGACACTTTCTATCCCTTTTTCTCTCTTTTCTTCTGGTACCCCTGTAATACGAATATTGTTCCGTTTGGATTGGTCACACAGTTCTCTCAGTATTCTTTTATTCCTAGAGATCTTTTTTTCTCTCTGTGCCTCAGCTTCTTTGTATTCCTCTTCTCTAATTTCTATTTCATTTATCATACCCTCCACTGTATTAATCTGCTTTTAATACCCTCCATTGTGTTCCTCAAAGATTGGATCTCCACCCTAAATTCGTTCCTGAGTTCTTGAATATTTTTCTGTACCTCTGGGAGCATGTTTTTTATTTTTATTTTGAAATCTCTTTCAGGAAGATTTATTAGTTTAGTCTCCCTCCTTTTTCTGGTGTTGAGATTTTGCTTTGAACCAGGTTCCTTTGACGTTTCGTATTTGTATGTGGCGCCCTCTAGTGCCCAGAAGCTCTACTCTCTGGTGCTGCTCAGCCCCTGGAGCAATGTCAGGGGTTGCAGGGGAGTGGTGCTGGTGCCTTGGGGGAGGAAAGAGCTGTTTCCTGCTTCCGGGCTGCTATGCCTCTCTCCACCGCCAGAACCAGTGGGCCGAACACACAGGTGTAAGCCTCTATGCTTTGTGTTTGTAGCTGCTGTAGGCGGGGTTTCCCTCTGGCTGGCCTGACGCCAGGGCAGAGTTTGCCAGTTTGCGACCTGGTGCAGGCTGGCCTGGAGGAAGGCGCAGCAGGCTGCGTATCATGGTGGGGGACCTTGGAGCTGCATAGCCAGGCAGGGAGATGGAGCACCTGAAAATCATGACAATTCCTAACCTGCTGGGCAGAGTGCACCCAGACAGTTTTGTCCACCTGTCCTTTCTCCTGTGCAGTAAGCTCTGTGCAATCCTTGCCCCTTTAGAAGCCCTCTCACCTTTAGGAAGTCTCTCAGACTGTTCACCCAGATCAGCCGAATATTAATCAGTATTTTCCACAAGCAGGTGGAATCTCAGTCTCTCCAGGTATTCTGCCTGTCTTAGCTTTCCAACCCCACTAAATCACCAGAGCACCATGCAATGTAGGTTTGTGCTCCCAGAGCACATCTCCAGGGCTAGATAATTCAGCAGTCCCAGGCCTCCACTCCCTCCCCACACTGTTTCTCTTCCTCCTGATGGTGAGCTGGGGTAGGGGAAGGGCTTGAGTCCCACCAGGTCATGGCTTTGGTACGTTATTCTGTTCTGTGAGGTCTATTCTTTCCTCCAGGTTTATGCCATCTGGTGCAGCCTTCTTTCCTGTTGCTCTTTCAGGATTAGTTGTATTAATTATATTATTGTATTATATGGTTTTAGGAGGAGGCCTCTGTCTCACCTCTCACTCAACCATCTTTCCACCTGTACACTCTTAAATGTCACTTCTCTAGAGAAGTCTCATGGAGACACTCCTTTCCCCATTAACAAATCCATTATACCTATGATAAAACCTGTTGTGTTCACTTGTATTAGATTCATATGCAAATTAAAAAATGGGTAGTTAAATATACCTTGTCCTAAACATGTAAAATAAGGACAGTAAATAGATACATTGTCCCTTAGGAAATCTACCATTTTAGAAAGTGGGTTAATTTAAGAGCTGCCAGAGTATCCTGATTAAAGCCATGGAAAGAGCTTGCAAACAAATAACATCTTGGAAGTAATTTCTAAGAAGAAAATTCCTTGGCGAGATTAAGTAGATCGTAATTTACAGAAAACACACTTTACACTTTAGTTAATGAGATACTGTGGTATATTGAATCATTGTTCCCAATGTTTCATTCCTTTTCTGTGTTAGAATTAATCATCCATATCCTTTGCCATGTGATATTGCCATTCCTCTCAGTGTTTCTCCAAATTGTTAGTATTGGGCTTGGTCATTCTGTTGACTTATTTTGGTCAATAGAATGTGAATGGAAGTGGAAGGGGGCCCCATCCTGGCCAAGGCCTTAAGAGGCATCCTATGTTTCCTCTCACTCTCTTGTGCCCCCACCATTCAGCATGAGAACATGGCTCAGGAAGTCACCAGACAAGGAGAATTCAAGATACATGGAGCAGGCCTGAACCAGACCTACTGCCTGAAGTAGAAGCTACCCTGCTGATTTGCAGACCCATGAACATGAAAATCACTGTTTATTGTGGTAAGCCATTGAAACTTTGAGATTGTCATAATAAATTTAAAAAATAAAACTAACACAAACAGAAACATATGGTTAGTGAGTACAGATAACTATGAGCAATTGTCATATTCTAACGTTATCAATTATTAGAATCTGAATCAGAGAGGGACCAGTCCCACTGGGGTGAATTCAGTTCATCTCTCAAACTGACAATAAATGAGAATATATTTTAATACTAATTTTATTTTTATATGGTAAACTTTGTTCTCTGAGCTATTGAGACTAATATTTAATATTGCTTACTTACATTTTGACTACAGAATATAAGCATCAAAATTGTGTTATTTTTGAATCCAGATTAAATTTTCCAGAGGTCTTTCTTTCATCAGGCATCTTGGTCTAAATAACAGGCATCTCTGCCTTCACCAAAACAACAAAACCTGAGGAATAAAGTGCAATTCTGAGCTGAATCTTACAAGCTTATTTAAAAATAATATTAAACTTCATATATAATAATTAATAACAAAATGCTATAGTATCTATAGCTATTTTTTTAAAATCCAGCCTCTAGAGAAAGATTATTGCCTGTATCTTTTTAGCTTTGAATGTATTTTTAGACATGTGCTGTCCAATATGGTAGTAACTAGTCACATGTGGCTATTGAGCACTTGTAGGTAGTCCTGATTAAATGTGCTGTAAGTGCAATGTACACAACAGATATCAAAAACTTAGTATGAAAAAACAAATAATATTTATTAACTACATGTTGACGTAGTATCTTGGATATAGTCACTTTCTTAAACTCCCCTTAGTTACCCAGTTTAATGTAGCATTTTTGTTACAAAGATCTTGACAAATACAACATGAAAATGAAGCATACTTTTTAAAACTTTTATTTATATTTCATTTTATATTTCTCCCTAATTCAAAAATTGAGTAAGGTGAAACTTTTCTTTCTCTCTCTCTCTCTCACACACACATACAGACACACAGCCTAATTAAGTTACTTAATTCTTTTATCTACAGAAGTTACCACTTCTGATTTTTAACAGTATGTGTTCACAGGAGAAGCATTTCCCACCTCCTGAAGAAATGGGGTCACCAGAACCAAGTTTGAGTGAAGGTTTAGGAAGGAATGGTAACCATTTATAAGCTGTGGCCAATCCAATATTAAAATTAGTTGATAGTGACTTATTTTTTGGCCTTTCTCATCCAGAATGGCCCAAAGCAGATTCCTGAATTTGCCTCAGAAACATTTTTCCCTCCAACAGAAATGATATTAGGTTGTGCCTGCTGATCATCTCCATCATTTGAGATTTATAACAAGGGGAGTTTGGCTTCCAAATACCTTAAGGGTTTTTTGTTTTTTTTTTTACCCAGGCAACAATACAGAAATGGAATAAGATAAGGTTTTAGTGTTTATTGAAGGGCACATGAATTCTAATTTCAACTTGCCAAGGGGCAGTGTTGGGAAAAGAAAAAGCAATAAACTTAGGGTAGAAAACATACGTTTGAGTATCAGCCCTGCCAAGTACTAGTTTGTGTGACCCTTGTTTGTAAAATTGAAATAATGCTTACACCCCCCATGGGTTTTTTTAGGATCAGAATAATCTGCATGACAGTGCTTTGTATATGCAGGCATAAGGAAGAAAGGAGTTGCTATTGGCTCTATTTATATGACCTTTTATTTTTATCATTATCATCAACTATTTATTTATGCTGAACTGGTGTGCAGTAATAAGCAAACAATAAATTTAAGAAGTTAGGAGTATGGGAATCCTTGATTAGCCTTGTATGCCACCTATATTACCATGCAAAGTACACAAAGTTTCAGTGTTGCCATGACAGCCTTTGGGGACTTTAAAGCAATATGAAGTCTCCAGTCCATCAGTTAACACATCATCTATCTATGTCCCTTTCCACCATGCTCATAAGCCCTGTATTCATGCAGAATTAAGTGCATGCTTACAAGTTATAAGGAATCAGAGTAGTGTATTTGGGAGAGAAAATAATGTTTAAGTGCATGCCAAGTTTTAGCTCAGGCTTACGGGGAAATGACTTAACCTCTGAGCCTCAATTTCTGAAGTGAGAGTAGAATAGTTACTGGCAGATTGTTGTGAGGGGAAAATCAGAAAATGAATGTATTGCACTTGAGCACAGAGCATGATACACAACAAATGCTCAATAAATACTAGCTATTAACAATATAACCAATTACCACTAGAAAGAGTTTAAATATTCCTAAATTGGCTTCTCATTCTTAATCAAGGTACAATAAGTTGAATTGTGAGTAGCAAAAAAGAAAAAGTCCCTGTCCACAGCATTATTAAGCTTATATTCACCTGGATGTTATTATTCAAGAAATATAGAGACATTTGGCTTTAGTTTTGGGGTGAGCTTTTCCTTCACCCCATTCCCCACCCTGTATGAGCTCAACAGTCAGTCCCCAGATTCAGGGATGGAGAGCTTCGGACAAGGCCAGAGTAACACATCACCACTCTCAACAAGTAACTTACAGCAAGCTGTACAGGTTCTCTTCATGTTCCCATGATAAGGTTCATAGTTGCTTCTCCCACAAAATACTCCATGGATAAGTAAATAGAGCCTTTTCTTGTATGACAGGGGGTGCAGCACTTTTAGATCTGGTTCCTGGCACATCTTTATGAGTAAATACCATGAGAGTGAAAGTCATGCCACTTTAACTAAATTAAACCCTGGGACAATGAGCATCTTTGTGGTGCAGTTGGTTAGTATATTTGGCTATGAACTGAACGTTGGTGGTTTGAGCCTACTGAGGCATGGGTGGTCTTGTCTTCAGCCAAATTCTTGGTGATGAAAATATTCTGGAATTAGATATGGTGATGGTTACACAACATTGTGAATGTACTAAATGCCACCGAGCTGTACATGTTAAAATGGTGAATTTATGTTCTGTGTATTTTATTACAATAAAAAACAAAACTCCAATAACTGATGCATTGCTAGATGCATTTTCACAACCCTGCATTGTAATTATATTTTTCCTCCTGACATGTATACCTACCATGAAGTATGCCCTGGTATCTGAATGCCTTTATGTACATCAGCTTAAAAAAATATATCTTTCTGGGTGTTCCATTCTGTAGCATTTTGGCCTCACCCAGGAATATCTGACTCATCCACATCCCTGTTTTGAATTGGTTTAAGTATTGTATTACCTGCACAAGTACGTAAATTCCCTTGCAAGACTCTTTGGTCCTAGCACATATTTGCCTAATCTAGAAAATTCTATGCAAAGGGCAGGCTGGGAATGTCTGCCCTCTCCAAAGATATTACATGGCTTTCTTAGTAAGTGGGAAACAGGAGGGAAAAAAGGGTCTGTATGAGTATAACTGAACCAGTTCCTGAGATTCTTCTTTCAGCCAGTGCAACTTCTCAGCACAGGACTCAGAACTCAGTTCTTCTGGACAGAGTCAATATTGTTCTTTTATAAAGCAAAGAAAATGAAAGGTGACCAGTCCTTAAGATCTATACAAGCACAGAGTACAAAAGGTAAATGGGGGTACTGGGAAAGGCTCATAAAAGAGATAATGTCTACCAGGAAATCCTTGAACAGAAGTAGTGAATACCTCCCACAGAAAGGCTTCAACAAAAGCCAAGGAAACTTCATGCTGGTCAAGACTGGTTTTGGTAAGCAAGGAAGGATGACCTCGTACACCACTGTGGAGGAAAGTGCTCCTTGGCAAGTTTTTTTCTCACTCCCGCCAGTAGATTTCAGTTGCTCCTGCTATACCATGTCTTTCCAGAAATATGAAGGCTTGTGAAAGATAAACAAGCCAATGATGACCGCTGTGACCAGGATCAGGGAGAAGAGGACCATGAGGAAAACATAGGTGGAATGGGAGAGAGGTTTGGACAACGGCTCCTCAGCTGGGATCATATTGGTCAGGTTCAGCATGTAGCCCAAAGTCCATCCAACATTGCTGCTCTGGATCTGCAAACAGGAAAATCTGTCGTTTCTGGTCCAAGAATTAAATAAGCTTTCATGCAACCCCATTCATCACACTGAGAGACCAGGAGTTAAATAGCACTACATTCAGTTCTCTAAATGGATTACTTTCACATTCTAAACTGGGAATTTGGTTGTAGGTAAAATGGAGAAGGAGCAAGTGATCAAGAAAGAGATTCCCAAAATTCAGAGAGGAATTTGGTGAATGACTACCCAATTCTTCTGCCTAGAAGAACTTAATTCAAATGTCTTTGGAGATCTGCATTCCTCTTTTGTTATTTGCATGAATGGGGGAAGGTGGAGAAGGAGATGGGGGGTAGCAGGAAGCAGGCAAAGGATGAGAGAACAATGATTGTCCCTGGCCTTTTACATCTGTGTCAGGCCCAGCAATATCATCCATATAAAACCAGGGCTTCTCTATAATTCAACTAGGGGAAAATTGGGGAATAGTCCCAGTAAGATTGACTTACTTAAATGCATATGCACATGAGAAAGGATACTTACTCAATGATAAAACATGCTCTTGACTCTGCCACCTTCCTAGAAATATTTTCTAGTCACCTCAAAACTTACTGGAATATAGATAGTCTATGAATAATAATTTTGGAAATGTTATTATATGAGTCGTGCATGGTCATGGCAGAAAAATTAGGAAGTAATTAAAATAATCCTAAAAAAGAAAATAAAAACCACCTATACTTCACCTCTCAGAAGGTGCTGCTGGCTATTATCATTTTGTGACATCCTTCCAGTCCTCTTTGTGCATGTATTTTCTTACAAAAAATGAAATTAAATTGTATATAGAATTATTCACTTAACAATACCTTGTAAACATCATCCCATGTCTCAAGGGATTTCTACATCATCACTGGTGTGAACTTATATGTTCATTTTTATTCATTTTATCCAATATTTATAAATCCTAGAAATGGAGTAATAGGATAAAATGATGTGCATATTTTAAGGGTCTTAGCATATACTGCCAAAGCAACCCAAAGGTTGAGCCAGTTTACATTCCAACCATTACCACGTGGAAATGCTCCTCTCCTCTAAACTCTTACCAGTACTGAGAATTAATAATTTGTCAAAGGCCCACCTCCCTTTATGAAGGACAAGAACCTTATTTGACTGCATGTATCAAAGAAGGCTGCAGTTAGAGGAATTAACACCTAGGGTTTAGAAATATTGGATCATTCATTGAAGTTCAAAGAATATAAATCACTCATAAATTTGACATAAATATATCCTTCAAAGAGACAAAGTAAACTGATGGTGTGGAAGACTGAAATATTAAACCAAGGAAAAGATTTGCGTTGTATTAGCAAGGTCATTACTGACAAGAGTCTAATGAAACTAGTTTCCTCAAGGCTGCCACAGCCCTCTTCTTCAATGCTTTGTTTTGCCTGAAATAACCATATTTAATATAGGGAGTAAATTGTTTTTGCCATTAGTGGATATGGGTTTAAAATATAAACTGTTCTTGAGACTTTCAAGCATGAGTTGCCCATGAATGGCGCAGCAGATGTAAATGTTTGTCTATGCTTGCATACCTGCAGGTGGCGCTATGGTAAAGCACAGCAGTGAGGTTGCTTCTTTTAAGGTCAGGCTAAGCCTGATTTTTAAGCAAAGATCTCACCTCCCCATTCACAGCCACTCATTCCCTTCTTCACACACTAATCTACTTCAGATTAGTCAACCTTGAAGCTACAACTAAGGCCTTCACCCCTTATAAGAAATCACAATCATCCTTTCCAGATTCATGGAAGGGGCCTTTGGGATGGGTATTGAAGTCAGCACGCAGAATCACTGTGGCTACTGAAATACTGTTATATTATTTTAATATCTCTTTTTGTTTGTTTAATAAGGAATTAGTCACTGTTATGTGAGCAGAAAGGAGACGCTGAGAATGCAGGTAGCTCTCCTTAGATAAGATATCCACAGCTAGCTGGTCAACATACCAGGAGGGCTTGAAACAAAATGCCAGCTTGGGTTGGAGATGAAGTGGTAGAACAGAACATCAGGCCAAAACTTAAGTCAAGTTGACTCCTGCCACTTTCAAGCCTAAAGTTGCCCCAGTCACTACCATCCACCCTTTCCCCAACCCAACAAGTGTCCAAATTACCTTGCCCATGAAATGAATATTCTTCCAGGAATCAGCTGTGAAATGATAGCCACTCAGAAGAAGAGAAAGAATGTAGGCTCCAGAAAAGCAGTATTCCCTCAGGTACTTCTCCTTCACGTCACCAAAATATATCTTCATCTGGAAGGAAAGGACATATACTTGTACAACAGGCACCTCTCCATAGCCCTCTTTTTCACTATAGAGTTGATCAAGAGAGGAGAAAGCCCCAGTGCATGAAGGCCTGAGAGTTGTTGGCCTCTCCAGGGGGCTTTGGGAGTGGTGCTGCACTCCTTCAGTAGGAGCAGGGATTTATAGTTTAGGGTATGTTGAGGAAACATTTCCTTCACAAGGTTCTGAGATACAAATAAATGCTCCAGAAAAAAAGTAGTTTCTGTGGTCTAGTAGGTTCAGAAATGCTGAAATTTTAGTATACCTTTTCATGCCTTGTGAAACTTGAGTTTCACAATCATGTAAGCATATTAAGAGCTGTAAAAACCCCTGCATGAAAGAAGTCCATTAATCTTTGTTTACAGTTTTCTAATTGACCAGAATTTCTGGTTTGGAGTCTCTATAAGCATCTTAAAGAAGTAGTGTCATAAAAAGCCTTGCCACTCAGTTTAGTCCCCAGACCAGCAACGGCAACATCTCCTGGGAGTTTATTAGTCCTCACCCCAGTACTACCAATGCAAAATGTGCTTTTTAATATGATCCCCAGGTGACTGCATACACCATAAAGTCTGAGAAAGGCAGCTCTGGGAAACAGCTTAGAAATGTTTTGCTCAGGACTGCTGAAAGTACTAACATCTTCCCTTTTGTTCTCTGTCCTTACCTAACCTCCTTTTTTGGGATCTTCTAGAGGCTTTCATATGTTTACTCACCCTACTCTTGAATGAAGATACTAAAGTTTGCCTGCTGACCCTTGCGCTTAACGTCTCCTAGTTGTTGTAGATATATGCCCAGATGCCCACAGCTTGCTCTGCTTCTCTCCAGCCCTCGATTAGAAGACAATAGGCCAGCATATCTCTAGCTTAGCCCAGAGTTCTGTATGCTATTTATTTCTCAGCCTTTGAGAAAGACATTCTTTCCTGGACACCCTGGGCAGAGAGAGAACTAACATTTGTTAGGCATTTTCATGTACTAGAATTATACCTGATGTTTTATATTAGAGCCTCCTGGCTACCTGCCCCCCTTCCCCTCCGCCTTTTGTCCAGATTTCTCTCCCCTCCGAAGGAACATCCGTCCCATTTCTAAACCCTGACTGCTAGCTGGGGGTTCTGTTTCTCGCTTGACTCCTGTCAGCCCGCAATCTCTGGAAGGCTAAGTCCACATCTAGCCTGCCTTGTTCTGCTCTGATGGAATTCTCTGAATGACCCTGCTTGGAATTGTCATTTTATCACAGTTCTAGAAATTACTCTTTGATAAACTCTGCATGTGATGTTCTCCTGAGACCTTGAGACCTTGGTATGACATCAGTTGACTTTGCCTATCCAGGCTCCTACCCTTTTCAGTGACTGCATCCTGTTTTTCTTTTGTGGAAATACCTCTTCTACCATTTAATGTAGTTTCAGCGAGCCTGTCAAACAAAAAACCCTTATAGGATACAGAATTCCAAGAATCTACCTGACCCAACTTGAAATTGCTACAGCCCATAGGTTCTTGATGGCTAGCTTATCTGTTGGGGGAATGCCATTTTAGTCTAATTTCACTGAATTCTTCAACGTTCCTATCCCCCTCCTCCTGGAAAGCTATACATTGGCTATGCAGTCTAACCTGCTGGAGATTAGTTATGATGGCAACCAACAATATAGACACCAAAGACATCTACCTGGTCCATCAATCCAGAATTGATCATGCTTGTGGATTTAGTACTATGTGCTCTCCAAATGCAGGGATGGTTCGCCCTCCTCTTTCTCCCACTACTCTGCCTTTCTCTTCCTTTCTCCTTTCTATTCCCAGGGCAGTGGGACAATACCAGATTCTCTCCTACTCACCCATCCTCCCATGTGAAGGGGCATGGTAAATCTTCAAGAATGGAATGCATTTTCCTAGAAAGGCCAAAGTCTGTGAGGTTGAATGTCAGGACCCAGAGTACACTGACTATACGCAGAATCTTACAGCATTGTTCTCTTAGACTGACCAGCTCTTGGATGACTTGATTTTCAGAGTGGAAATGTGGTTGTGTTCTGGTTACCAAAAGACTTTTACCAGCCTCTCCTCCTCAGGGACCCAAGGATTTGGAGCACCCTATGGGACATCAGTGGGTATTGTTTGAATTTTATTTCCCATTTCCCCTGCCAAAGCAGAGACAATAAGTAGGATATAATATGTAAAAATCATCTAGCCCACTTTTCAGCACACAGTATATGCCTAACAATTGTTAGTTCTCTGTCTGTCAAAGCTATCTAGAAGACACATTCCCAAGCTCAAGTCACATCAAAATGACAGTCCTTCCTTGTGTTGAGGTTAACATAAAAAGAAGAAAAAAGTTACCCTTATAACAAAGTACTTGATAAAACTATGCTTTCCCTATGGATGGACAATGCAGTTGGGAGAAATGAACCCTGGGTCGTAATACCCACCTCAGCGTTGATTCTAAGCTCTGGGTGAGGGTCTGCATCTCACCCTGCAACTGTCCTACTGACCCCGTCAAATGTTTCAGAATTTCACCCAAATGTAGGCTTTCCTGAGCTTCCACGGCTTCTGAGCAAACTACTCATGTGGCTTATCTGAGCAGACCTACAGGAATATAACATTACCAACCTAATGTAATCTGATGAAATAAAAATTTAGAGGAGGGTAAGGAGAGGAAATCTGACAGAGCATTCACTCTGAACAAGAAGTAATTTTTTTCAGAGTAGCCTAAATTTACTTCCTAAACAGCCATGCGTAGGTCTGGTCACAAGTTACCTTGAGTCCAAGATGCTCATCTTCCTCTACAGATAACCACAAACTGCAAAAAAGCCTCTTCCAAGTGTTAACTGTAAAGTGCCCAGGCATATCTGAATGGCTCTGAAAGCCCTGAATACCTTTCCTTCCTCTCCTAACTCAACAAAATACCTACACAGAATTCCAAACCTCCAGGCTCTTGCACAATCTTCCTTCCCCCTTTGTCAGAGAACAACATCCATTTTTAATTAATTGCATTTCTTCAGAATGAAAGCACCATTCACTTTTGCAACTGTGTCAACTTAAAACAGCTGCTGTTTTGAGCTACCCCTACATGGTCTGTTTTTTTCAATCAGAGTAGACCCCACTCCTCTCCTACTGGAAGCACGGATCTTGAATGATTCAGTGCCTCAGACAAGAAAAATCTTGACAAATTTATGAGTAAGTAGGGGATATCTTGGAGAAAGGATCTTAGCCACAATGGTGTGTCTGTGGCAGATTCTGTGAATTGCCTTCTTCCTTGCTAATAAGAGGGCTGGGGGATGGGAATGAGTGACAATGTGCCTGGCTCCAGAAAGCAGCTCATGGTGTATCTAAGGATCCTGTTTTCCCATGCAGTCCTGGCCAATGAGATGTAAGAGAAAGACTGCTAAGGAGCTTCTGGGATAGCTTTTGGAACAAATATATGTGGCTCTACACTTCTGACCTTGAACAAGGCAATAGTCAATGGTTCCTGAAGCCGCATCTTGTGTCCTTGAGAAATAAGCATAATGACAGAATTGAAGAAGAAATGGCTGAGATTGTGAAGCTGCTGACCCTGTGCCAGCACCTGCCTACTGCGAGACTTATTAGGTGAGAAAAATAAGACCATTTTGTTTAAGCCATTGTATGCCAAGTTATCAAGGAATGCTGATGAACTCATTCCTCACTGAGTGCACCATCTGGTCTTTTCTACCATGTTTGCTGGATCCTGGTCGAATTAGCAGGACTTGAAGAGCAGACTCACATCCTCCGTGATGTCAGGGGCACAAAGCAATGGTAACAGCTGCTGTTTCTAGCCACTTACCTGTTCCCAGGGCCGAGAGCAGAACTTTTCCATTGTGTCAATCATCTTTTCCTGGGATGGGGGTTCCTCTGATGTAAAGTTTAAAAAGTTCATTACATAATAATAAGCTGAAAATGCCTACAAGAGAAAAATAGAGAGTTTTGCACACTGAGTCCAACGCAGAGGGATGTTGCTCACTCTCCAGAAGGCCGAACACCTAGTGAAGGTGCTTGGAAATCTCTGTTGAGTAAATTAATAGACTGAATGATATTTCAGACCCAAGAGCTGTTTCCTTCCTGGCAGAGGTGTCATTTTACTGCTGACATGCATTTCTGAGCCACCTTCTCTATAATTTTAATAAGAGAGGGAGAAAGATGGGGAAAAGAGGAGAAAAGAGAGGAAGAGGTTACAAAAACCCATCCTTAAAGAAATGTTTTATATATGAACTTTTTTCTTCACCATTCAAATGACTTTTTTTGCACTTTTTTTACTGAAGGATAGTTGATATACAATCTTGGTTTCAAATATACAACACAGTGGTTATATTAAATCCTCACCCCCACTAGTGCAGTTACTGTCAACATAGATGTTACAGAATCATTGACTATATTCTCCATACTATACTACTATCCCTGTGACCAATGTATATTATGATTGAGAATTTTTGTGCCTCTTTATTCCCCTCACCCTTCCCATCCACCCACCCAACCCCTCCCCCATGGTAACCACTAGTCACTTCCCACTTCTATGAGTCTACTGCTATTTTGTTCATTCCATTTTCCTTTGTATTTATATTCCACAAATAAGTGAAATTATATGGTATTTGTCTTTCTCCACCTGGCTTATTTCACTGAGCTTAATACCCTCTAGATCCATCCACATTGTTGCAAATGGCAGGATTTCTTTTTTCTTTATGGCTGTATAATACTCCATTGTGTATATGTACCACATCTTCTTTATGCATTCATCTATTGATGGATACTTAGGTTGCTTCCGTATCTTGGCTATTGTAAATAATATAGCGATAAATGTAAGAGTGGGTACATCTTTTCAAATCAGTGGGTTTTTTTCTTCAGGTAAATGCCTAGAAGTGAAATGACTGGGTTAAGTGGTATTTCTATTTTTAGTTTTTTGAGGAACCTCCATACTGCTTTCCAGAGCAGTTGTACCAATTTATATTCCATATACCAACAGTGTAGGAGAATATATAGAATTTTTAAATAAAAACTGGAAAATTCTATACAAAGGTATTAAGAGTAATCTCTGAATGGCAATTGTAGGATTTTTTTCCTTTCTATTTGTGCTTTTTTTTTGCTTACTTTCTATAATGTATATATACTGCTTTCTTTAAATAGTCAATCTTATTAAATAAATATTTATTGCAAGTCTTTCATAAGCTAGGCATAGGCACAACTGAAAAGTTAGAAAAGATCATCATACATAAGAACTATAGGAAAAAGTTAAAAGTGCAAATGAGTAAAAAAGAAAACATTAAAATGACCCCAAATTCTACCACTTAGAGACAACTGGTATTAAATATGCTATATAGGCTTCTAATCTTTTTTCCATTCTAATATATATAAATATATAATTTTTATTATACTTTATACATGCTATAACTGCCTTTTTTTAGCATGAATCTAAAAGAGGAAAACATAATTGAGCAGAGCTTGCTAGATGAGGCAACTCAAACTTCAATTCTAGTGCTACTTTGCTCTCTCCTGCCCTAAATGGTGCCAATTTTTAGCAGAAATCATTTGAAGGTCATAGGAGCATATCATTTTGTTTATTCAACAGATATCCTGAGCTCTCTATGCTAGGCACTGGGCTAAATCAGAAAGTCTGCTGTGATTAATAGAAGTAAAAAGCTTTCCCTATGCTAGAAATGGCTTGGATTAGGGATTATATTTTGCCTTCTGCAAAATTACTAAACCAGGCTTGAATGTAGGAAAGAAATGTGATTCTCAAAAAAAAAGCACATTCCTGTATAATTCTCATGGGCAAAGATAGAGGAGGACAAAGAAACAAGCCTTTGGTGGGCAAAGAAACAGGAGTTAGCAGAGTTAGCATTTTAGGGGACTTAATTCTGACTCAAACAATAGGAAAAATATCCTCTTCCAGACAAGTTGCCTGCTGCAAAGAGGTCTTGTGCTTCAGTTCTAGCCCCAATGCCAGCTTCTTAAAAACTGCATTATTTTTAAAAATTCTTACTCATATATAACTTCTAATTCAATAAAAATGAATGTTTCCATTAACAGGTGTATGAGAGTGCCCATTTCTCCACACCTTTCATGACAACAAAATTATTTATCGGTAAATTTTTGCCACTCTAATTTATTGTTTTAGTTGGCACTTTTCTGCTTACATTATAATGAGATGGAATATCTTTTGCCAGCTTACTGACCATTGATTTTTTTAATTTCATGTGTCACCTATTTACATATTATTTCCATTTTTCTATTGGATTGTTGGTTTTAATAGATTTATGGAGCCCTTTAAAAGGTAGAGATATTACCCCTTGTCTGTTAAGATGTTTTAAATATTTTCTCCCAATCCTTATATCTTTTAACATTGGGTTATCTTTCATACTCATAAACCTTTTAGATTTTTATGTAGTAAAATTGAGGGGCCTTTATGTTTTCTGTGTTTTGTGTTTGCTTAGAGAAGTCTTCCTTACCCTGACATAATAAAATATATTAGTTTCTTGAAAAAAAATGAATGAGTATATTCATCCTTTTTTTAATATAATTTATTTTATTATCATTAATCTACAATTACATGTGCAATATAATGCTTATTAAAATACCCCTTCATCAGGTCCCCCCCACCAACCCCATTACAGTCACTGTCCATCAGCGTAGTGAGATGCTATAGAATCACTACTTGTCTTCTCTGAGTTGTACAGCCCTCCCTGTGCCCCCCCAACATTACGTCTGCTAATCGTAATGCCCCTTTTTCCCTCTTATCCCTCCTTTCCCACGCATTTTCCCGAGTCCCTTTCCCTTTGGTAACTATTAGTCCGTTCTTGGGTTCTGTGAGTCTGCTGCTGTTTTGTTCCTTCAGTTTTTTTCTTTGTTCTTATACTCCACATATGAGTGAAATCATTTGATACTTGTCTTTTTGGCTTGGCTTATTTCACTGAGCATAATACCCTCTAGCTCCATCCATGTTGTTGCAAATGGTAGGATTTGTTTTCTTCTTATGGCTGAATAATATTCCATTGTGTATATGTACCACATCTTCTTTATCCATTCATCTACTGATGGACACTTGGGTTGCTTCCATTTCTTGGCTATTGTAAATAGTGCTGCAATAAACATAGGGGTGCATCTGTCTTTTTCAAATAGGGCTGCTGCATTCTTAGGGTAAATTCCTAGGAGTGGAATTCCTGGGTCAAATGGTATTTCTATTTTGAGTTTTTTGAGGAACCTCCATACTGCTTTCCACAATGGTTGAACCAATTTGCAGTCCCACCAGCAGTGTAGGAGGGTTCCCTTTTCTCCACATCCTCGCCAACATTTGTTGTTGTTTGTATTTTGGATGTTGGCCATCCTCACTGGTGTGAGGTGATATCTCATTGTGGTTTTAATCTGCATTTCTCTGATGATTAGCGATGTGGAGCATCTTTTCATGTGCCTGTTGGCCATCTGAATTTCTTCTTTGGAGAAGTGTCTATTCATGTCCTCTGCCCATTTCTTAATTGGATTATTTGCTTTCTGTTTGTTAAGGTGCATGAGTTCTTTATATATTTTGGATGTCAACCCTTTATCAGATACGTTTTTTATGAATATATTCTCCCATACTGTAGGATGTCTTTTTGTTCTACTGATGGTGTCCTTTGCTGTACAGAAGCTTTTCAGCTTGATATAGTCCCACTTGTTCATTTTTGCTTTTGTTTCCCTTGCCCGGGGAGATATGTTCATGAAGAAGTTGCTCATGTTTATGTCCAAGAGATTTTTGCCTATGTTTTTTTCTAAGAGTTTTATGGTTTCATGACTTACATTCAGGTCTTTGATCCACCTTGAGTTTACCTTTGTGTATGGGGCTAGACAGTAGTCCAGTTTCATTCTCTTACATGTAGCTGTCCAGTTTTTCCAACACCAGCTGCTGAAGAGGCTGTCATCTCCCCATTGTATATCCAAGGCAACTTTATCAAATATTAATTGACTGTATATGTTTGGGTTAATGTTTGGATTTTCTATTCTGTTCCACTGGTCTGTGGGTCTGTTTCTGTGCCAATACCAAATTATCTTGATTACTGTGGCTTTGTAGTAGAGCTTGAAGTCAGGGAGTGTAATTCCCCCTGTTTTATTCCTCCTTCTCAGGATTGCTTTGGCTATTCGGGGTCTTTTGTGGTTCCATATGAATTTTAGAATTATTTGTTCCAGTTCATTGAAGAAAGCTGTTGGTAGTTTGATAGGGATTGCATTGAATCTGTAGATTGCTTTAGGTAGTATAGCCATTTTGACAATATTTATTCTTCCTAGCCAAGAGCATGGGATGCATTTCCATTTGTTAGTGTCCTCTTTAATTTCTCTTAGGAGTGTCTTGTAGTTTTCAGAGTACAGGTCTTTCACTTCCTTCGTTAGGTTTATTCCTAGGTATTTTATTCTTTTTGATGCAATTGTGAATGGAATTGTTTTTCTGATTTCTCTTTCTGTTAGTTCATCATTAGTGTATAGGAAAGCAACAGATTTCTGTGTGTTAATTTTGTATCCTGCAACTTTGCTGAATTCAGATATTAGTTCTAGTAGTTTTGGAATGGAGTCTTTAGGGTTTTTTATGTACAGTATCATGTCATCTACAAATAGTGACAATTTGACTTCTTCTTTACCAATCTGGGTGCCTTGTATGTCTTTGTTTTGACTGATTGCTGTGGCTGGGACCTCCAGTACTATGTTGAATAACAGTGGAGAGAGTGGGCATCCCTGTCTTGTTCCCGATCTTAGATGAAAAGCTTTCAGCGTCTCGCCGTTAATTATGATGTTAGCTGTGGGTTTGTCATATACAGCCTTTATGATGTTGAGGTACTTGCCGTCTATACCCATTTTGTTGAGAGTTTTAATCAGGATTGGATGCTGAATTTTGTTAAATGCTTTTTCAGCATCTATGGAGATGATCATGTGGTTTTTGTTCTTTTTGTTGATGTGGTGGATGATGTTGACGGATTTTCGAATGTTGTACCATCCTTGCATCCCTGGGATGAATCCCACTTGATCATGGTGTATGATCCTCTTGATGTATTTTTGAATTCGGTTTGCTAATATTTTGTTGAGTATTTTTGCATCTACGTTCATCAGGGATATTGGTCTGTAATTTTCTTTTTTGGTGAGGTCTTTGCCAGGTTTTGGTATTAGAGTGATGCTGGCTTCATAGAATGAGTTTGGAAGTATTCCCTCCTCTTCTATTTTTTGGAAAACTTTAAGAAGAATCGGTGTTATTTCTTCTCTATATGTCTGGTAGAATTCAGAGGTGAATCCATCAGGCCCGGGGGTTTTGTTCTTGGGTAGTTTTTTGATTACCAATTCAATTTCGTTGCTGGTGATTGGTCTGTTTAGTTTTTCTGTTTCTTGCTTGGTCAGTCTTGGAAGGTTGTATTTTTCTAAGAAGTTGTCCATTTCTTCTATGTTTTCCAGCTTGTTAGCATATAGATTCTCATAATATTCTCTTATGATTCTTTGTATTTCTGTGGGGTCCGTCGTGATTTTTCCTTTCTCATTTCTGATTGTGTTTATGTGTGTAGATTCTCTTTTTCTCTTAATGAGTCTGGCTAGGGGTTTATCTATTTTGTTTATTTTTTCAAAGAACCAGCTCTTGGTTTCATTGATTTTTTTCTATTGTTTTATTCTTCTCAATTTTATTTATTTCTTCTCTAATCTTTATTATGTCCCTCCTTCTGGTGACTTTGGGCCTCATTTGTTCTTCTTTTTCCAATTTCAGTAATTGTGTCTTTAGACTATTCATTTGGGAATGTTCTTCCTTCTTTAAATAGGCCTGGATTGCAATATACTTTCCTCTTAGAACTGCCTTTGCTGCGTCCCACAGAAGTTGTGGCTTTGTGTTGTTGTTGTCATTAGTCTCCATATATTCTTTGATTTCTGTTTTGATTTGGTCGTTAACCCATTGATTAATTAGGAGAGTGTTGTTAAGTCTCCATGTATTTGTGAGCCTTTTTGATTTCTTTCTAAAATTTATTTCTAGTTTTATACCTTGGTGATCTGAGAAGTTGGTTGGTAGGGTTTCAATATTTTTGAAATTACTGAGGTTCTTTTTGTGGCCTAGTATGTGGTCTATTATGGAAAATGTTTCATGTGCACTTGAGAAGAATGTGTATCCTGTTGCTTTTGGGTGCAGAGTTCTGTAGATGTCTGTTAGGTCCATCTGTTCTAGTGTGTTGTTCAGTGCCTCTGTGTCTACTTATTTTCTGTCTGGTTGATCTGTCCTCTGGAGTGAGTGGTGTGTGGAAGTCTCCTAAAATGAATGCATTGCTGTCTATTTCCTCTTTAATTCTGTTAGTATTTGTCTCACATATGCTGTTGCTCCTGTGTTGGGTGCATATATATTTATAATGGTTATATCTTCTTGTTGGACTGACCCCTTTAACATTATGTAATGTCCTTCTTTATCTTTTGCTACTTTCTTCGTTTTGAAGTCTATTTTGTCTGATACAAGTACTGCAACACCTGCTTTTTTCTCCTTGTTGTTTGCATGAAATATCTTTTTCCATCCCTTCACTTTTAGTCTGTGTGTATCTTTGGATTTGAGGTGAGTTTCTTGTAGGCAGTATATAGATGGGTCTTGCTTTTTTATCCATTCTGTTACTCTGTGTCTTTTGATTGGTGCATTCAGTCCATTTACATTTAGGGTGATTATTGATAGATATGTACTTATTGCCATTGCTGGCTTTAGATTCGTGGTTACCAAGGGTTCAGGGGTTGCTTCTTTACTATCTAACAATCTAACTTAACTTTCTTGTTAAGTTATTGTAAACACAGTCTGATGTTTCTTTCTTTCTCTCCCTTCTTATTCCTCCTCCTCCATTCTTTATATAATAGGTGTTTTATTCTTTGCCTTTAGTTAGTATTTGGATGGTCTGCTTTCTTTGCTATGATTTTATTTTGTCTGGTGACATCTTTTTAGCCTTAGGTGTGCTTCCCTCTAGAGCAGTCCATTTAAGATATCCTATAGTGGTGGTTTATGAGAGGCAAACTCTCTCAACTTTCGTTTGTCTGGAAATTGTTTAATCCCTCCATCATATTTAAATGATAATCGTGCTGGATACAATATTCTTGGTTCGAGGCCCTTCTGTTTCATAACGTTAAATATATCATGCCATTCTCTTCTGGCCTCTAAGGTTTCTGTTGAGAAGTCTGATGATAGTCTGATGGGTTTTCCTTTGTAGGTGATCTTTTTTCTCTCTCTAGCTGCCTTTAATACCCTGTCTTTATCTTTGATCTTTGCCATCTTAATTATTATGTGTCTTGGTGTTGTCTTCCTTGGGTCCCTTGTGTTGGGAGATCTATGAGCTTCGGTGGACTGCGAGACTACTTCCTTCCCCAGCGAGGGAAAGTTTTCAGCAATTATTTCTTCAAAGACACTTTCTATCCCTTTTTCTCTCTCTTCTTCCTCTGGTACTCCTATAATGCGAATATTGTTCCGTTTTGGATTGGTCACACAGTTCTCTTAATATTCTTTCATTCCTAGAAATCCTTTTATCTCTCTCTGCCTCAGCTGCTCTGTATTCCTGTTCTCTGATTTCTATTCCATTAACAGTCTCTTGCATCTCATCCAGTCTGCTGTTAAGCCCGTCGATCGCTTGTCTGATTTCTGCATTGTCTTTCCTCAGTTCCCTCACTTCCTCCCTCAGCTCTTGCACATTTCTCTGTAGGTCCATCAGCATGGTTATGACTTTTATTCTGAATTCTTTTTCAGGACGACTGTGCATTTCCATGCCTTCAGGCTCCCTGTCTAGGGTTGTCTGGTTGATTTTGGTCTGAACCATATTCCTCTGTCTTTTCATGGCTATAGAATTCGTCACTGGTAGTTGCCACGTATGTCAGCTGGGCTCTTTAAGACTTTAAGAAGAGAAAAAAAAAGAAAAAAAGAAGAAGGAAAGAAAGAAAGAAAACAAAAAACAAACAACAAAAAGAAAAACGCCCACTGGGAGTAGATTCTGTGGGAATGCTGTAGGTGGCGCTATTGCCCCACTATTCCGCAGCTGTGGCTGTGCAGCTCCGCAGGGCCCTTTATCGGTCTGGCAGGGGTGGGAACGAATAGGAGGCTGTTGATCTCAGTGAGAAGTGTAAGTATGGCTACGCTTCCCCAGTCGCCAGCTAAGGCATCTGAAACTCCCCAGGACTCCCAGCCTGCTGGGCTGAGTGTGCTGGGGCGATCCGGCTCCTCCGCTGGGCTCCTGTCTCTTTAAGACCGCTGAAGAAAGTGCGCGCTTTTTTTTTCCTTGCTGGGAGCCGGCTGCAAGCACCCTGGCGCGTTCCCCGCTCAGATCCTGCCCCTCTGTCTCTCCAATCTCCGCTCCACTGCACAATGTGGGTCAGCGCTCCCTGCGCAGATCACCAGGGCTGGCTACTTCGCGGGGTGTACTTCCACTCCCTCCCGGCTCTGAATCCTCTCCTCCCACCGGTGTGCTGGTGGGGGGAGTGCTCGGGTCCCACCAGGTCACGGCTCCATATCTTACCCACCTCTTGGAGTGCCGAGTCCTCTCGGGTGTAGCTGCACGCTGTGCGCTTTCCTGTGTATTCTCGTCTCTCTTTTAGGAACAGATGTATTTGCTGTATTTTCGTAGATAAATATAGTGTTGGGAGGATATTTCTGCCGCCCTGCTCACGCCGCCATCTTCCCGGAAGTCCATCTATTCATACTTTTTAACAAGTTTTCTTTTTCATTTATTTTTTGGCCTCATTTTCTTCTCCATTTCTAGTTAGAACAGGATCCTACATTCCCTTGTATTTTTTCCTCCCTACTTATATAATCATACACAAACACACATAAAGGATTTGCTTTTTAAGTAAAAATTTTAAACACATTCTACATCTTTCTCTTCTTACTCTTCACTCCTTGAAATCCCCCCAAGTCAGCTGGGGACACTCTAATGGTAAGAGTCCATGGTGTACATGTATCATAATTCATTAAACAACTCTCTACTGGTGGGCATTCCCTTGGTTCCTGTATTTTTCCTTGTAAGCAATGTTACTATAAATAACTGTACACAGTCTGTGTGCTCATTCCTTAGGAGCTCTGATTGTCAATGTCTACATTCCTTGAACTCAGGAATTCCAACACTTTAAATATTATATGCCAACTGCAGAACAAGATCTTGATATGCTCCTACTTCTACCATCTTAAGTCACCATCATCTATGTGTGGGCACTGCAATGACCTCTCACTTGGTCTCTACATTATCTTTCTAGTCCTAATCCAACCCATCCTGCACATGGTAGTTGCAGAAATCTTTTAAAAACTAATTTGATTATATCACTCCTCTGCTTAAAGCCTTCAGTGATGACAAATTGTACCTACAATAAAGTCCAAACTCTACCCAGTCTCTCAAGGCTAGGCATGATCTAAGAATGTAAGAGGCACTTGGTAAATCTCTTGACTGAGAGATTGGATAAATCCAGAGACTGGATAGCTATGATATACAGAGCTAATGCTTGGAAAGATTACCTTCCCCCTATTAATTAAAATTAGTAAGAGTGTTTTCCTCTAGTGAACTGCTTGTAGGGCAGGGGGGAGAGGAGGACTTTTTAGGTTTTACTTTTTAAAATCTTATTTTTATTGTATAGGAACATTTAACATGTGATCTATCTCAACAATTTTTTAACTGTACAATACAGTATTGTTAACTATAGGGACAATGGACAACAGATCTCTAGAACTTAATCATCTTGCATAACTGAAATTTTATCCCCATTAATTAGCAACTCCTCATTTTCTCCTCTCCCAAGCTCCTGGCAACCACCATCTATTCTCTGATTCTGACTTTGATTACTTTAGATACATCATATAAATGGTGTCATGCATTGTTTGTCCTTTTGTAACTGGCTATTTCACCTGGCATAATGTCTTCAAATTCATTTTTGTTGCGTATCACAGAATTTCCTTCTTTTTAAGTCTGAATAATATTCTGTTGTGCATATATATACAAATTGTGTGTGTGTATATATATATATATATGTATGTCCATTCATCCATCAATAGACCTTTAGGTGTTTACTTTATGTAGTTCCCACATCTTGGCTATTATAGATAGTGCTGCAGTGAACATTAAGTGCTAATATTTCTTCCAGATCCTCGTGTCAGTTATTTTGGATAAATACCCAAAAATGAGGTTGCTGGGTCATATGATAGTTCTCTGGTTAATTTTTGGGTTTTTTTTTTTGAGGAACCTCCATACTGTTTTCCATAGTGGCTGCATCGTTTTGCATTCTCACAAACACTACACAAGGTTCCAGCTTTTCCAAATCCTTACCACACTTGTCTTTTGCTTTTTTTGCCATCCTAACAGGTATGAGGTGATATCTCATTGAGGTTCTGTCTGCATTTGATTTGCATGATTAATGACACTGAGCATCTTTTCATATACCTATTGGCAATTTGTATGTCTTCTTTGGAAAAATGTCTTTTCAAGTCCTTAGCTCATTTTTTAAATTGGGTTATTTTTCTTGCTATTAAGTTATAGGACTTCCTTATATATTTTAGAAATTAACCTCTTATCTGATACATGATTTGCAAATATTTTCTCCCATTCCATAGGTTGCCTTTCACTCTGTTGTTTCTTTTGCTACAGAAAAGTTTTTTAGTTTGATGTAGTCCCTCTTCTCTATTTTTGCTTTTGTTCACTGGGCTTTTGCTGACATATCCATGATATCATTGCTAAGACTAATGTCCTGAAGCTTTTCTCCTATGTTTTCTTTTAGGAATTTTACAGTTTCAGACCTATTTTGTGTGTGGTGTAAGATATGTATCCAATTTCATTCTTTTGCATATGGATATCCAATTTTCCCAACACCATTTATTGAAAAGACCATCCTTTTCCCATGGGGTATTCTTGGCAACTTTGTTAAAGATCAGTTGATCATGTATGCATGGATTTATATTTCTGGGCTCTCTATTCTGATCCACTGATCTGTATGTCTGTATGTATGCCAGTAGCATACTGTTTTGATATTTTTTTATTGGAGTATAGCTGCTAATACAATATTATATTGGTTTCAAGTATACAGCATAGTGATTCAAAGTTACATATGTTATTAAATTCTCACCCCAACTAGTGTAGTTACTATCTGTCAACATAGAAAGATGTTACAGAACTACTGACTGTATTCTCTATGCCGTACTTTCACCCCCACAATTAATTTATATTATGATTGAGATTTGGTGCCTCTTTATCCCCTTCACCTATTTCTCTCATACACCCCAACCCCTCCCCAGTGGTAACCTCCAGTCACTTCTCAGTGTCTACAAGTCTATTGCTGGGTGCTATCCTTTTTAAATTACTATTGCTTTATATTTTGAAATCAGAAAGTATGATACCTCCAGTCTTGTTATTCTTTCTCAAGATTGTTTTGGCTATTCGGGGTCTTTTGTGGTTGCATATGAATTTTATAACTGTTTTTTCTATTTCAATAAAAAATGCCATTTGGATTTTGATGAGGATTGCATTGAATTTGTAGTTCACTATTGGTAGTTTGGACATTTTAAGTCTTCACTGAATGTGGGATGTCTTTTCATTGGTGTTTTTTTTTATTTCTTTCATGAGTGTTTTGTGGTTTTCGGTGTACAAATCTTCACCTCCTGAGTTAAATTTATTCCTAATGTTTTACTTTTTATGTTATTATAAAATGAGCTGTTTTCCTAATTTCATTTTCAGATTGTTCATTGTTAATGTGTAGAAATGCAACTGATTTTTGTATGTTGATTTTGTATCCTGCAACTTTACTGAATTTGTCAGTTCTAACAGGTTTCTTGTTTGTGTGTGAAGTCTTTAGAGTTTTCTTTATATAAGATCATGTCATGTGCAAACAGACAGTTTTGCTTCTTCCTTTCTGATAATAAATGGATGCATTTTATTTCTTCTTGCCTAATCGTCTGGCAAGGATATCAAGTACTACGTTGAACAGAAGTAGTGAAAGTGGGCATCCTTGACTTATATTACTTATCTTAGAGGAAAAGTTTTCACTATTGAGTATGACATTAGCTGTGCGTTTTTCATGCAGGGCTCTTATTTTATTGAGGTAATTTCTTTCTATTCCTATTTATTGAGAATTTTTAACTTAAAAGAGTGCTAAATTTTGTCAAATGCTTCATCTATTGAGATGGTCATGTGATTTTTATCCTTCATTCTGTTAATATGATGTATCATATAGATTGATTTTTTATGTTGAACCTTCATTGCATCCCAGAAAGAAATCCCACTTAGTCATGGTATATGATCCTTTTAATGCACTGTTGAATTCATTCAGTTTGCTAGTGAAACAGAAAGAAAACTGCCAAAGCAGGAACAGGTACAGGTACAGTGCTGACCCTAAGGGGCTATACTCAGAGGAGAAAGATCCTATTCAGAGGAAGTCAACAAGCTGATCTAAGGAAATTGCCAAATTGAGGTTCAGAAGACTGTGAGGAGAACAATTCAATGAGGGACTAAGGGACCGAACAGAAAAGCTTCCAGGGGAAGCTCAAGGCTCCTCTGCTCTTTTCCAACTCTCCTTCTCCTTACCTTGGTTTAAGGAATCATGTTCAAAAGCAAGAAATTCCACCAACCCAACCCAAAATAGAAAGGTTTGCTTAAGATTGAAGGCAAGAATTAGGCCATGTTTCCCAGAAGGCAAAGTTTTCAGAAAAGCTAAAAAGTCTACATACAATAGTATATTCCTTTTCCTTCAGATGTACTTCCTAGCAGTGGCTGGAATGGGAAGGAGGGCTCTTGGCTGTCCCCAGCATCCTCCCTCCCTCTCTTTTATGGCACCCTCCTTTCTCCTAGCAGTTGGAGCCCAGACAAGGGCCTCGGCCTAAAGAAGCCCAACATGAGCAGTCAGTACCAGCTCAGCTATAGGGCATCCAGATGAAGTTCTAGTTCATTCTGAATTTGGGTTTAGAACCAATTGATGACCAAGTATTACTCTACCAGTCATTGTCCTATCATGTATTTCCCTCAGGAACCTCCAGGAAAAGGGGGACTGTCGTCTAGGCCATGTTTAAGGTAAGCCTGAATCCACAGTATTGCCCATGGCTGTTTTCCCAGCAACCAAGGGAATGAGGAGCTCATATTGTTCACAAGTGACAAAGCCAGGATTTAAACCAGGTATAATTGCTACAGGGCCTGTGCTCTCTTCAGAAAGCTCTTTCTGTGATACTGTGGGCTGTGCCAGAAGACCTTGGGAGAAATTCTCTTGCTGGGGTCCTGGAGGGGAGTGAACCTCCCTTTCACATGCTGAAAATGGGAGAAAGAGCATGAAGGCAGACAAAGCCCTTGTTTTTTTGAATGACATCTTAAGTGATTAAGTGAGATAATGTATACATAGTGCTTAGTCAATAACTGGCATTTGATTGATGGTATTTAATTTTGCTATATACTACTAATAGGATTAAAATAATGGTTGGTCTCTAGGATTGAAATATGAAATTTGAATATGAGTAGATAAAGGATCTATGTCTGCTCAAATATTTATCTTATTCTGGAGTAATTGAGAAAAGAAGAAACTTGGGTGTGGGATTCAAACTGTCCCTCAACTTTCCCCAACTCTTCAAAGTGAAAATGAAGCTATCTTCAATGTTTCTTTGGGATTTCCTGAGTTTCTAGCTGAAACACCTAACTGCTGCTTCTCATTCTTCTGAGATCTGAGAAGCCACGTATGGCAGATCTTAATGGGTACCCACCCAACAGCCAGCGCCCTCCTTCTGACTCATAGATTGCTGATTTTACCCAAGTAGAGGAAAGCGATGTGCTCAAGAAAGACTCCCCAGATCCAGGGGATAAATGATGTCTAGTCTAAACTAACCATTGTAATCAATTCCCCTTTATCACAGATTGGTTTAGAGGTGTACATTTCACCACATTCTGGCCAATAGCATCTGAAAGATGTTTGTTGGCACATCTGCAAAACTGGACAGAGATGTATTCAAGAGAAGTGTCTTTCTTTCCTGCTTTGTCTTTTTGCATGTGAAGATAAAATGCTTAGAGAAGTAGCTGCCATCTTAAGCATCACAAGAAGGCCAGTAAAATAATGGAAAAGCTGATCCCAAGTCCTGACATTGTTAAGCCAAAGAACTAACTGAATTATCTACCTCAAGGCTTATTATCATATAAGAAAAAAATAAATTCTATTATTTAAACCATTTGTTGGCACATATTCTATAACTTTCAGCCAAAATCATCCTAACCAATACACCTTATCATATCATAAACTTACCCCAAAATCCCCTTGGAGTGGTGGCAAGAATATTCCATTGAAGGAACAGCGGGAGTAAGGGCAGTAACTGGTGTTGAAAAGTTGAAGGATGCTTTCCTGGCATCGCTGAAAATTACCAGTGCCCTGGATTTGAAACTGCTGGAATGGAAGTGTCATCTCAAATCTCTTGGTGCAGGGGCCCTCATAAAGGTCACTTACGTTCATTACAGTCGTGTATCCAGGGTGGAAACATGGGTCACTGAGGGTTCCGTTTGTACCCTGAATGGAAAAATCACTTCAAGTCATCATGTGTGAATGCTTTGGGTACAAAAACACCAGTTCATTAATGTGTAGGAATTGCACAACAACTCAACACTCAGAATTGTCATCAGTATGCCCCTGCCCTGAGTTTTTCACCCTTGGGAATACTCATATTTGTGTAACAGGCACCTGAAGTGGTATCAGATATAAATTAACTGTTGCTATTCATAGCAAGTTCATAAAGTTAAAGCTGGGCCCAGAAATGCCATTAGTTTGGAATGTCCCCTAGTGCTTAGTACAAATCATGTAGGTCAGAAACAGATTCACAAGGAAAACTTTCAACTCTGAGCCTGTGGTAGATCTCCAGAACTCTGCCTACACCCCACCCCCATCTCCAAGCAAAAATCAGAAGCTTCAAGAGCTGCAAATGTTTTAGATCATTTAAGCCAGGAGTATCAAAATGATTCTTAACCCACATCTCAATATGCTCAAGAGAAGAAAGGGGGCTACTGTTGATAAGAGGTTTAATGAAGCCTTGAGTTCAGCAGACATCTCTCAGCGACCCCTAGTCCAATGAGAATCATTGATAGTATTTCTGAGAACCAAAGAGAGAACTTCAGATGAGAGCAGAAAACTGGCTGTACTTTCAGTGGAGACAGGGAACATCTGGAAGTGACATCCTTGTGCTGTGTTTACTTGTCAGGGTGTGCCTGGAACTGGTATGATTTCGAGTAATTTTAACTTTTCTTGCTTTCAGCAGAAAGCATCTGGGGATAAGATTTGAAGTGTTGATTAATAAGATAACCTTTGTGTTTTTCCTGAAGTGTTTCTTTCTCCTCTCCAGGAAGAGAATAACCTAACAACCCTGTTCTCTGAAGTTTGTAAGAAATGGGGATTTAAAAGTGGTAGAGTTTTATAAATTGTACACACCTCCCCCAGCAATACCCTAGCATGTAATTTTTATTGTCAGCCCTAAAGGAGTGAGAAATTAGTTCCCAAGAAAGGATTTGAGTCATGTCCTTGGAGATAATGCAGTAAACAAACATAGGAGGTGGTGTCTGAATGGGACAATTCACAGAGGTTGACCAGATGTAGTTAAGATACACTGCCTGCAAAGGTTTGGAAAGTACAGTAACCAAGTTCAGACCAATTACTGAAATAAAGAAAACAACAGGATGTGGGCCTGGCAGCCCAGATGTGGGGTGGGTGGGCCTGGATTCAGTTACACTTGCCTGAATGTCCTTGGCCAGTTTCTGCCTGAGTGCTTGATCCTTCCCATAGCACAAGAAGCTGTGCGTGTATACACTGTAGTCCTTGCCATAGAGGCGGAAGTGCAGAGCATTGTTTGGAGACTCGATATTCTTGTCTTGGGGCACAAAAGTGATTTGTGTAGAGGCTCCCCCAAGGTCCAGAGCTCCATAAGTTTTCTGAGCATTGCCTCCATTTGGCTTCAGGTAGAGCCAAGTCAATTTCTGAAAGAGAGTATAGTCACCAGTGGTAGAAGTCTCTGGACAACCCCTTTCTCACACTATTTCTTGGGCTCAGGGACTTTGTAAGGTGAAGGAGGAGGGTCATAAGGGTAACACAAAGGTCACTGGAGGTTCCTGAGTCAGTCTCAGATCAACTGCAAGAAAAGAGGGGCTTAAAAGACATGACTCAGACTGCAGCAGCACAGAAGCAATATGGCCAATGTTTATGGACAAGGGGTCTGGGGCCAGAAAGGCTCAAGTTCAAATCCTCATTCATTTGCTCATTAGCCATGTGACCTTGAGCAGAATAATTACTGCTTTAGGCCTCAATTTGAGGCTCTAAAATGAGAGAAAGCCTCATATGGTTGTTCTGAAAATGAAATCCAACAGTACATGAAAAGTGCTTAGCACAGCACAAGACAGAGCACTAGACAAATATTAGCTATTCTTATTTTTAATGACAGATTTTTAATTTCCTCTACATCTCCCTAAGGTGAAAGTGTGACTTCCTTATTCTCCAGTAGTAAACATTCTTGTAGGAGAATATATACCTCTGTGACTCTTGCAAATGTAGGAGTAAAATTAATATTCTCATTCATCCATCATTCATTCTGGCTACCAATCAGAGTACTGCCTGAGATAGTAATGGCATTGGCCCCCAGGGAGCCTTCTCCATAGGAGCTGTGAGATAATCACCTGAGTGAATTTTCCCAACAGATAGTTGATAGTAATCCAGCCATAGGCACCTTCCTCTTGGCCACTGATGATTCTGGCACCCTGGAAGTCAAAGTGGTATCTGCTGAGGCTCTCCGTCACCATAGTCAGGACCTTGTCCGCCAACTGTTCATTTTCTATACTGCACAGAGGAAGAGCTGCGGTCACTGGTTTTGTTTGGATAACTAAACTACCCATTTCACTAAGAGCTTTCAGTGAGTTCTCTTATGATGGTTTACTCACTGGAATAAACAGAGAGATGGAGATGCCCACACATGGCTGTCTGAATAACCCTCCTTTTGGGTGAGGCAGAACTAGTCTTTTGATCCCCTTTTACTCCCTGCTTAGTAGTCTCCCTAAAATACTATTTTCAGTGTTTTCTAGCTCCAAAAAGTTATCAAAATAATTTAAATTACTGTGGTGATGGTAACTGGGTATTGGTTAATCACCACGCCTAGAGCTGATGTGAGCTACATTAGCCACTGCTCGTTGCTTCTAGCTGGTTACATATCCAGGCTTGTATGAGGTTTTTAACTGGGGCTTTAGTAGACACCAGGTGGCAGATGTCCTGGGACAGACACCCAACCTCCATTGGTGCCCAACTGGGAAAGTATCTTAGTCATGTTGTATCTCAGTTCTTGGGTCTGTCTGAGGTCTTGAAACCTAAAGAAGGAATATTCCAGGGTTGTCGTAATGAAGATGGGATGCAATTGCTTCCAAGATCTAAGCTACACAGCACTGAGAGCTTCTGGGTCAGAGGATGCTGCCTTCTGGCTATCATTAGGCCCCTGTAATCTCTCATTTGAATAGTTTCCACATCCTACCTACCTATGGCCTCTAGTCCCTTGTTTTCCTCCCCTCTAATTCACCTCTCTACCAGAGTCATCAGTTGTGTAACATCCTTTAATGGCTTCCCACCATCTCCCAGATAAACTCTGGACTCCCTAGAGTGGCCCACAGGGCACTTTGTGATCTGGACCTGCCTTCTTAGAATCTCACTCAGAATCCTGGCTCTGCCACTTACCAGGTGTGTGACCTTGGGTGAGTAACTTAACATCAGTAAGCCACAGCTTCCTTATCCAGTTAATATTAGTTAATAATACCTCTTACTTCATAGAGTTAGGACTCAAAGCACAGTGCTAAGACATCATAAGGGCTCAACAGATATAAGCTGTTAATATTTTTACTATATGCACCCAATATTCTATCCAGAATGATTTACAGTCCTCTGAACATGCCCTGGTCTCCAGCATATCCCTGCCCTTCTCCTCTGTTATAACACAAGCTCCAGGAAGGAAGGGACTTTGTTCTCTTCACTCCCCTATTCATAGCACTTAGAAGAGTACCTGACACATAAGAGGTACTGAATAACATAGGTTATGGAATGTATGATGTCTGCTCTGCCTGTAACACCCTTCCTCACCCTCCAACTCATCCCTCAGGATTCAGCTCACATGTCCCCTCCTCTTGTAAGTCTTCCTGACCTCCTCCCATTCCAGGCAGGGCCAAGTGTGCTCCCATTAGCTTCACAAAGTACTCCTCTATTAAAGAACTGATCACCCTCTATTGAAACTCTGGTCATCTTGAGAGCAGAGTCATCTACTTCCACGTCCCAGGACAGAGTAAGCAATCAATACAGACTGAATGAATGAATGAATGAACGAATGAATGATGCACACACGTATTAAGTGGTGACCAATAAAGAGGTGTTACTGGTGATTATTTGTGTCTTGCAACAGCTCTGAGTATCCTGCTCCTCCTCCTCCCAGTTATTGAATGGCTACATCTGTAGCCCCATAGCTCCAAATCTTGGAGACTACAGACTCAATATTACCCTCCTTGTGCCCTCAACCTCTTAAATTCCCTGTGGGGAGATGAACAACTGGTCTTTTTTTTTTAAGTATTTCAATTAAACTCCCACCATTACACATACTAAGCAGTTTGGAAGTTTTATCCACTTTTTACTGAATTTTTACTGAGTTTTATAAACATTTAAGGTGTTTAAAACTCAGGGTGTTAGGGAAGTGTGGTGCTCTCCCATAACTTTAGACTCTTGCCCTGCCAAACTTAATTCTCAGCCACTCTTGGTCTTTATATGCTGCTATACCTGAGTAACCGCATGCCTGCTGTGGCTCCCAGGTAAACAGGTGTCTCTTCGTGCTTGGACTTTGGAATCACTTGTCTGGCTCTTTCCATGCATTCAGTCAAATAAGTGCCAATGTCATTTAATTTTTGAGCATATTGTGAGATTCCAGGACCTAAAGAAAGAGGTCTTTTTTTAAAAAGTATAGAGCTCACCTTAACAGTATTAAAAAATACCAGTGTTTTCTGAGAAAATGTAAGAAGACAGTTTCTTGATGTGATGCCTATTAGGTTGGTTGTACTTAGAGGGTAACTCACTGAACCTAGCCTTTGTAGGATTCATTTTCAGACCTCAGGGTGGATCTTCAATAACTTTGCCACTGGATGGCGCAATTTTCACATTCAATTGTATAACCTTCCTTACAGGTTTTCATGGGGATCTTATAGATATTTCATATAGCTGCTTTTGATGTTTCTTCCACAAAGTTGTAATTAACATTAATTCCTAGTAGGCCTAAAAGGAGATATATGACATTTAGAACAAAAATTTAAATACGCACCAGGCACACTGGCTTTTACAGAAAAGATAGGAACTATTACTAACTACTTAGATGAGCATGACTAGTCTCCTAACATTTCTGAAGCAGAATTTCTTCCTTTGTTAGAACAACAGGAATAGAATCCGTATCTCCTCAGCAATTTTTCCATTCTGATACCCTGACTCCCTAGTAAAACTGTTTCCAGTTTTAGAAAAAAACTAACTGTTGCTATGGTGAGGATTAGAGCCAAGATTCCTTAAACTTTTTGAAGTTAACACAATTTTGGCTAACTCTAAGATAAACATCTACATTGTTACTGCTTTATAGTGAGGATTTTCTTTAAAAATAGTTACCCATATATGTTATCCATAATCATTCACAGGTTTTTAAACAGCCTGTTCGTTCACTCAACAGTAATGAAAATATCAGCTCTAAGTTTTCAGATAACTGTTTCAAATTAAAAAGTATGGCCTTTAAGAACTGGTGGCTTTAATTCACCCTTTATCTAAATATTTGATTAGAGAACTCTTTTGAAAGGGAAAAAGTACTGCATTTGTTAGTTCAGACACACATGGGTCAAGTCTCAGAAGAAAGATACCTGCTAGATTGAAAAAACAGCAGTGATTTAAAAAATGGAAGGCAGTGAATTAAATAGAAGCCACTAAGTTGAGGGATTTGGGCTTTAAGAAAGGCTTGAAGTACTGTCTCAGAATTGATGGGGTCAGTTTCTGAGTACATCAGGTGACTGAGTAGAATGACTTACTCTCTTGGAAACATCTCCTCTCTACTGCTTTCTTGACAAACTGTGGAAATTAGTGGACCCCACAGGCCACCAAAGTAAAAGCTAATGATATTCTGGGGTCTAGGTTACTTGTCTGACTAAGAATTAGTGGGTACCTGACTCAAAAGGCCAAGAGAAATGTGTCAGAGAGATGACAGTGTGGTATAGTAACATTTGGTGCATTCTGGGGTACTGGATGGGAGGGACTGGAAAGAGCTGAACTGTTAATGATTAACTTGTTTTGTTACTTTAAAAGAAAACTAATCAGAAAAAAATCAATATGTAACAGCAACTCAGAGTAACAAGCAGCCTGGAGTTCAGTTAGCAGAGCTAGATTCTTGGCCTGGTTCTGTTGCTGCTTGCAAGACACTAGTCTTCTAGGTTTTTGCTTCCTTCTCTGTAAAACAAGATTCAAATGATCCACAGAGTCCTTTTTCAAGACCTAAGAGCCTATGATTTGGCCTTCTCTGCCTACACAAAAGCTAAAGGCTTTCAAAAATGTCTTCCAAGCTAGAGATTAGGGAATAAAAATTAAGAGCAGCAATTCTCTGAACCAGGAGCATGAGCATCACCTGGGAACTTGTTAGAAATGCAAAATCTGGGGCCCTGACCTACACCTACAGAATCAAAAACTCTGAGGGTGAGGCCCAGATCTGCTTTCACAAACCCTTCAGAGGGTTCTGATGCAGATTCAAGTTTGAGAACTGGCTAACGCATGGTTTTGAGGTTGGACAGATCTCCATTTGAAGCGCTTTTCCATCACTTACTAGGTCAAGTAACCTTAGATAAGTTGGATAACCTCTCTCAACCACAGTGCAATTATTTTGTAAAAACGGGAATAATAATGCATAGGGAGATTGTGAAATAAAATAATGCATTTTCAGTACTTAGTTGGTGCATGGCACACAGAAGTGTCCTTTTGATAGGATCTACTGTTAGTTATTTTTAAGTTTGTTTATTCTTTAAGCTCTTGATCATTAAGGACTTATTTCAGTATTACTTTTATAATGAGAATAAGATAATAGCAGCTCCACTATGTTCTTCCCTTCACTTCCTTTTTCTCATGTGTTCCACTTGCCATACATCTCTCATGTTCTCATTCCCCACTTGTCTCTTCCCTTTTTCTTCATCTTACCTTTTACCTTGCACTCTTCTATCTGATGCACCACCCCTGTGTCATTCTCCTTTTCTGCTGGCCACTTATAGATGTACAAACTGGTGTGAGAAGAGCCTGCATCCAGCACAATCCCATACTGAGGGCAAAACAAACCAAGAACATATCAGCATTACATCATTCTTCTCTATATTCAGCTTGCACCAGCAAGGAGACAAAGACAAAAGTTTTTAAAAACATGAGAATATATTTTAATTCAAGAGAAACATGAGGGTATGGATAAAAACGCCTGATGTTTCCCTAATCACAAGATCTACCAGGACACCAATCCCTCTAGAATAGGGGCTGTCAGTATAGTTGCACATTAGAAATAACCAGGCCTTACCCAGAGTGGGGCCCTGAGCATCACTATCATTTAGAGGCATGTCAGGTAATCTAATGTGCAGCCAAGATTCAGAACCATAAGCTGAAGTGGCTGAGACAATATGGAGGGGATACAAAGCCACTAATCCAGTAGTTTTCAAACTTGCATGCACATTGGAATCACAGCAGAATTACCTGGAGAACTTTAAAAGGCTACTGATGCCTATGACCCACCCCCAGATATGTAATTTAATTGTTCTGTCATGTGGTCTAGCTTTGGAAGAAAAACATGGAAAATACTAAGCATGCTTGCTTTTAATTATGGATATATCTATAAATTATCCAATAAATTTTTAAAGTTTTTAAAATTTATTTTTAAGTTATTTAAAAGTTATTTTAACTTCATGTTTTTGGCTCTTAAGGTGAGATGAAAGGAAGAAAGAAGGTGCAGGGGAGTAGGAAAAACAGTATAAGAAAAACTAGATGGTCAGAGGAGGAAGGGGGGAAAACAAAGTCACTATATCACATCATGAGTACATTAAATGTACCAGGCAGGTGTTATATGAAGCATTTTGTAAGAATCATCTGACTTAACCTTCGGAACAGTGCTGTAAAGTAGGTACTATTTTTTATCTCCATTATATAGGTGAAAAACTAAAGTACAAAGGGTTAATTTACTCAAGTACACAGCTAACAGATGACAGAGCCTCTACTGGGATCTGAGTCAGACCCACAGCATTCTGCTCTTTATACAGAGAGATAGATATAGGAACATGGGCTGAACAATAGTTCTTAAATTGCTGCCCCCTTTTAAGGACTTTTAATGAGGGATTACCATAGCAAAGTGCACAGATTTTAGGTGTGCATCCCAATGAATTTTTGCCTATGTGCACATCCATATAAATCACCACCAAGATCAAGATAACAGAAATTTTCTAGTCCCCAGAAGGCTTCCTAGTGCCCCTCTCAGTCAATTTCTTCTGTGGGCAAAATCCATCCACCATCTATGAGTTTTGCCTGGTTTTTGTAAAGGGGTAAAAGGACTCACATAATGTCCCTCCTTTATGTCTAACTTCTTTTACTTCTACACTGTCTCTAAGATGCATTCAAATGCTGTGTATCGATAGTTTGTCCTTTTTCATTACTATAGAATGTTTCATTGTATGCATGTTATATTTTTATCCATTCTGTTAATAAATATTTGGGTTGTTTTCAGTTTGGAACTACTGAGAGTATATCTGCCAGGAACACTCTTGTGTGTGTGATTTTGTAGACGTAAGCTCTCCTTTCTTTTGGATATTTACCTAGGAGTAGATTGCAGAATGCCTACTTTGATCAACATTTATTCATCTTTGGTCACATCCTTGGGTTTAATCAGGAAAAAAATGTCATGTTGAATAAAGATGTCTGCCATGGGCTTGTAAGGGGAGCATGATGACACATGTACTTTTTTATTTATCATCCCCTATTTGGGGACACAAAGGAAGAGTAACAGAGGAGGCACTTTTAAAATGTGAGCCAACCACTCTTGTCACAGTTTGCTGCTCATTTGAGCTGTAGAAAAGTGTGGTCTGCTACTTGATAATGCTTCATTTAGCAATCACTTTATATATATCCCCTCATGTTGTCTTACCACTGGGTAAGAACCTAAGAACCTCCAGGGAGAAAAGAAGACAAGAATGAGGATCCAAAAGACCTCACTGGGCCACTGAGATGGCTAAAAGTAGTCTGTTGAGGTATCAAGCTTTATTCATTTCATGGCAGACCATTTATTCATTTCATGTTCAGTGTCATGAGGATCCTTGACCTTCCATAACCTCTAGTGTCTCTGCCTGGTTACACACAGCAGGGATTCCCTGTGGTAACAGCTTCCTCTACAGCTAGGCTTGCAGGGAGAGAAAACCAAGAATTGATTCATATGGTGACTGCTGTAGGCAGAGAGGAGTCTGACTGGGGTCTGGGACCTTTGGACCTGTGGGAAACCTCTCAGGGTGGAGAAAGAGGCTCAGGGGTATACAGCAGAAAATTCTGTTGTTCCCTAGCAGGGCCCCTGAATTTTCCCTGTCAGATGTTTCAACCACAGTAGCACATGATACAAGCTAGTGAGGTAGTAGCAGCAAGCAGCCTGTGGGGTAAATTACACAATTTCCAGAATCCCCTGTCTAGTCCTAGTTCATTTACCTATCAATAGGTGTTTGCCACTTCAGAGGCTCCCAGCATCTGTGGCAAGGGGTGGAGAGAGAATTCTCTCCTCCCCTCTGTTCCTGGTATGTAATTGGTTTGGCATCTGCCAGTCACCAAGGACCTGCCCGCGGGGTTACTCCCAGAAGGGGTGGGAGGGAAGAGAGCTCACACTATGGCTGCAGGGACAGAGAGCACCAAGCAGGCTTGGCTAGCACGGACTGGGGAGAAAGGTGGAGCATAAGCGGTGGCCAGAGGAGATGGATGGGGCCAGGCCTAGCTAGCGAATTCTAGCAAGCTGTGAGCAATGAAAAATGGTTTTTTCTAACCTACCCTTTCACTTGACTGATTTCAGTTTCACCGGTTTCAAAGGGCATTCTCCCCAGCCTGGGCACACTCCCCACCTCACCCCACCCAACCCCCAGAGCTACACAGCCTTTATCTAGAATCTGGACATTCTGTTCTGTCTGTTGACATGAAAGTCACTCTTCCAGTAGAGCAAAGCAACCAGCCTTGCTTCTGTCAGCCTGTTTCTCAAAGGACTTATACAGTGAGGTGATTGAGAAATGGAAGATTTTACATTTTGGTTGAGAAGGGGTTAGAATGTACTTTAACACAAGTATTGAGGACATTTCACCTTGTGTATGCAGCAGACTGAAATGCTAACCTGTTGAATTATGCCAGATGTTTTTTGTCTCTTAAGATGGTTTGCAGAATAAAAAATTGGCATTGCTTGCTGCTTGAGGGGTAGATAAAACTGGATTGTCTGAAAATTCTCAGTTTGAGCATTTTAAGAGTTTGTCTTTCATCATAACAAAGCTGTCACCATATTTACTTATTTTTCATAGCTGGCCTATTTTAGAGCTAGAAGTTCCTTCCATCTAATCTTCCTATTTTATAGATGAGAAACTATGTCCAGGATAGTTCAACAACTTGCCTAAATAGGTTTTGCGCCTTAACAGATAGATACATCTAGAGCCCAGGAAGCCACCACCTTCTGTTCTCTTTCTCCACACTAGCATTTTCCAATGCATGTTACAGAGAGCAGTAGACCTGTAAGATATGGGTAAGTAAACCTTCCCAGAGATGTGAATGTTGAGTGCTCTTTCCCTCTTCTGGGCTCAGAAAATCGCTAGGTAGTGAATGCTTCAGGAAGTCTGATAGTGAAGAAACCTGCCTAACCTCCCTTGAGCCAGTATTCCCCTGACTCGGGAAAACAGAATTCTATTTTAAACAAAATCTCTACTCACAGAAATGCTTTGAGAAATGCTGTGCCTTGCCATGCTCTCATCCCTACCCAGTATTTCTCTGTAGCTCATATTTAAAACATTTCTAAAAGCCCCTGTGAGTATGTCCTTCATATTTAAAAAAAAAAATGGGTAGTGAGGAAGACACGTGACATTTCCTTAATATTATTATTTCATTATTACTTTCTATTTTAAGAGCACTAAAAGTTTATTAAATAGCATCTAGAAAATAAAGGGAACAGGAAAAAAAGACAAGATTCTACCAACTAGACATCACTGTATTTTAATGTATTCACTAACAGTCTTTTTTTTAATGCATGGTAATTGTTATAAAACTGTGATTTTACTGTGCACACAACTTTTTTTCTTAAGCTAGTTTTTGATCATGCAAATGATTTTAGCAATCATAACTGATCTTCATGAGCAATGGTGAATGAACTAAAGCAGTGGTCTAGAAAAAGGAACAGTAGAAATGATTCATGGAGACAGCATTGTAAGGGCCTTGGTGAAGACCTGGAGATGCAGGTGGCAGCAATGCCTGAGGCAACGTGGAGGTGGGGAAGACCCCCCGCCCAAGATGGAAATAGTTCTACCTGTCCAAATGTTGTAGGTCCAGGCTTCTGAGTAAGTGTCTTTAAATGTGGAAACAAAGAGAAAACTAGAGTCTCAGATGACCTATTCCTTGCCCTACAAAAGTGGGGTGTTCAACCCTGTCCTCTAAGTCTCCAGATTTAGAAAACACTGCCCTCACACTGGCCTGGTCTCAGTTCCCCATGGGCCATGCAGCTTCTTTTCCAGAGCCTTTCCAGAGCCTTCTTTTCCAGAAAGCCCTTCACCTGAGATTCCAGCCTTCTTTGACCTTCTCAGATTTGATCCTACCCTCCTAATCCATGTCTCAGACTGACATTTTTCCTCTAAAGATAGGACTTACCATAATGTGCAGTTATATTTTTATGCATTATTTGATTAATGTCTGTCTTCCCTATTAAAATGTAAACTACATTAGGGCAGGTCTTTTTTGCTCACCATAGTATATCCAGCATCCACCATAGTATATATCCTACTATATATCAGGCACAAAGTAGGAATATAATGAATGCTGGGGGAGGGATTATGGTTCCTAAACTTTCAGTCCTAAAAGAGGTTAATATTCATGTTCTATATAAAGTTTAGTTGACCTTTAAACAATGGGTTTGAACTACATGGGTCTGCTTATATGTGGATTTTTTTCAGTAATTATATTGGAAGATTTTTTTAGAGATTTGCAACAATTTGAAAAGAGATTTTATTTTCCCTAGCTTACTTTAGAATATATTATATAACACATACAACATACCAAATATGTGTTCACTGACTGTTTATGTTATCGGTAGGTAGGCTTCTGGTCAATAGGCTATTAGTAGTTAAGTTTTGGGTGATCCAAAAGTTATATGCAGATTTTCAACTGCATACAGCGTTGTCATTCCTAACCCCTGTGTTCAAAGGTCAGCTGGAGTGCCATTGGGGTCGAGTTCCACCCCACCCCACCCCCCAAGAAAAACCCATAAGCCAGGTAACATGGACAACAGTATAATAATTAACTTCTCTTGGTCACTTCAGGCATACTAGTTATTCAAAATCTTCCTTCTTTTTGTATTATAGTAGCATTGATAAACAGTCTTATGAAGGTTCCACATGAACAGTATTGTGGTTTCAACATTCACCCATATTATCAAGTCCTCACCGCCCCCGGCCCCTGCCCATTGCAGTCACTGTCTATCAGCATAGGAAGATGCTATAGAGTCATTTCTTGTCTTTTCTATGCTGTACTGTCTTCCCTGTGACCTACCTATATTGTGATTGTGAATTATAGTGCCCCTTAATCAGCTTCTCCCTCCCCACCCGCCCTCCCCATCCCCTTTCCCTTTGGTAACCATTAGTCCCTTCTCAGAGCCTGTGAATCTGCTGCTATTTTGTTCCTTCAGTTTTGCTTAGTTTTTATACTCCACAAATGAGTGAAATCATTTGGTACTTGTCTTTCTCCGCCTGGCTTATTTCACTGAGTATAATACCCTCTAGCTCCATCCATGTTGTTGCAAATAGTAGGATTTCTTTTCTTTTTATGGCTGAATAATATTCCATTGTGTATATGTACCACACCTTCTTTATCCATTCATCTGTTGATGGACACTTAGGTTGCTTCCATATTTGGCTATTGTAAATAGTACTACTTTGTTTATTCAAACAAAGGGTGCATATGTCTTTTTGTATCAGGGATCTTGTTTTCTTCGGGTAAATTCCTAGGAGTGGAAATACTGGATCAAATGGTATTTTCTTCAGAATCTTTCTTAGAAGTCCCTGTAGCTTTAACAGAAAGTTAGCAATCTCATCAGTCTGTCTCAGTGAGCCCTTTTGAATAAACAAAGCTTATCCTTTTGAATGTGACTTTAATTCTCTAAACAAATCAGGTCTCCATTAGCTACAGTGATGCTAGCAGGGCCTATACATAATTGGAGACCACTTCCATCCTTTCTTTTCCTTTAACTGGAGCTACCAGACCTTTAATGCAAGCTGCAGTTTTGTTTTTTTTATTTTTTTAATTGTGGTAAAATACACAAAATATAGAATTTACCATATTAACCATTATGTGTACAGTTCTGTGGCATAAAGTACATTCATACTGTTGTGCAACCAACACTACCATCCATCTCCAGGTGTTTTTTTTAAAACCAGCAACATTAAAATCCAGTGGAATAAGAATAATAGAGATATTTTCCAGGAGTATTTGAGGTTGAAAATTGGAGCAAATCTTTCCAACTCCTTAAAAAGGTAAAATTACAAATGCTTATCAAAGAACAGCATGTTAGTTCTTTGTGAAACTAGAAAGCTCAGTCTGGTCCCTGAGCCAACATTCCACTGAAGTGGCATGTGGTTTGGTGTTGGGTCAGTCTGGTGCCTTTGAGAGGACCCTGTGGAGCTCTGTGTGCCGGAATATTCAGTGTTTCTGCTAAATAGAATATCTGACAGCTCACTAACTTCTAGTGTTCAGTGATGAGCAGGCAATTAAGAAATGGTGAACAAAGCAGTCCTCCCCATCAAGGTCCACCAGGACAAAGGCACTTCCCCAGGGGACACTTAGGTACAGCTAATGTTTCTTCAGTTCATTAAAGCCTATGTTTTTTTTAAGTGGTCTTTGTGACTCTTCAGGGCAGTGGTTCATAGCCTTTAATGACATAAGAATGCCCCAAGATGCCTGTTAAATGTGCAGATTCCCAGGACCTGCAACAAGGAGGTTCAAATTGAGTAGGCTCTAGGGGTGAAAATGGGGATCCAAGATCTCTAGGGGATACTGAGGCAAAGACCTTTCTCCCACACTGACAGTCGTACTATCAGGCTGGTCCTTCACGTGTATTTCACGTTTAAGGAGGGAACAGTTTTACCTGTTCAAGATGCTCACTTGATTCATTGAGTCAGCAAGCTTCTATGGGGCAACCACCCAGTTCGAATGCTGCATTAGTTATGATTTAACATTTATTTTGTTATTATTTGATTAATAATTTTCCCTTCCACTAGTCTAATCCACTAGATTAATGATTTTCTCTTCCTCAAGTTCCGTGAGAGTAAGGACTTTGCCAGTCTTGCTCACTGCTATATCCCTGAAATAGAGTAGATAACAAATAGCTATTTGTTAAATGAATGGAATGAAAGAAAAATAAAATGTGTGCAAAGACAAATGAAACCCATCCCTCTTCTTAATATGCTTCCACCCAGGTAGCTGTGCAAGCAAACAACACATCAGTACAATAAAGAGTTCTTAACGTTTTGCCTATTCTGGCCCAGGCATGAGGCTACTGCCTCCCCAGCAAGGCTGAATGAACCCAAACTGAGTCAGGCAGGAAGATGACATGAATGGGTGATCAGGATTGGAGGGCTGACCTGAACTGCGCTAGACAAGGCCAAGTCAGATGGGAAGGAGCAGGGGTAAAGACAAGTGGCGATTTGTCACCAGGCAGCCAGGCTGCAAAGATGATATTACATGAGCTCTTAATCATTGGGTGTCTGTGGGTCAAGCTTCCTGCTCCACACTTCACATTTGCATTTATTTTCTCTCACTTAATTCCAACAGTAATCCATGAGCTATCAATTATCAGCTCCATCTTACAAGTGGAACAGCGGTGGGGTTCAAATCCAGGCAGTGCATGTCCCTGGCCCATGTTGTGTTGCACTTGAGGCAGGCAGAATAATTATCCCTATAAGAGGACAGGGATGAAGAATCAGAGGAATTGGGTAGAGAGACAGCTCCTGTGGATACCTCCTGTGGCCACTTCACATCTTCTTGTCCAACTTTTCACTCCAACCTCAGTGTGTCTTCTCATCTCTTGAATCTCTCTATTTCTGCCCAGGGTCTTCCCTCCTGTGGTGCCCACATAGCCCCCCTAACTCATGTGCAAACCTGAAAGGGAGTTAACACCCAACTGGGTGAACTTTTACCTACAAGGGATGAGAACCACGGGATAAATCCCCAGGGAAGATGATTCTGAAGTGCTTTCTCCACAGGTCTTCAGAAGGTCCTAGTGGTATCAAGCCTCAGGTGCCCAGTGTGATCCACTTATAGTGCCCTCTTTGGGTGACTTAACCTGTTTCCTTGGGATCACTTCCCAAAATAAATATTCTGCATTCAATTCATTACTAGGATGGGTTGTTTGGAAAAACTAAGACAAATGGAAAGAACATTACTCTTTGGATTAGAAAACTGAGTTCTAGTCTTAGCCCTATCTCTGCCTTCAGCAAGAGAACCTCAAAGACCCTTTTTTTGTTATCTATAAAATGAGGATAATCTTTTATTCCTCAGGGCATTCTTGGGGAGAAAAATGGAAAGGATTTATAGACTATATAAAGAACTATATAAAGCAATGTTACCACTATGCTTTAGGAGAAATTCCTTTATTATTCAATCTCTGAATGACAGAACTCCTCCGGACTTGATCTTTGCCCTCTTCTCATGTTTTACCCCCTTCCTTTGATCTCATCCGTTTCTAAGGCTTCAATACATCAATGACATCAGAGACATATTCTTAGTCTAGATCTGTGCTGTCAGTAAGGTAGCCACTAGCCACAGGTGACTACCGAGCATTTGAAATGTGACTAATCTGAATTGAGATGTTTTAAATTAAAAATAAATCATGCTAAAATTTGAAGATAATATGAACAAATAATGTAAAATATCTCAATAATTCTTCATTTTGATGAAATGTTGAACTGATAGTATTTTGGATTACATAAATTTCATTATTAAAATTAATTTCATCTCTTTCCTCTGTTAAACTGTGGCTCCTAGAAAAATTAAAACATGGCTTGCATTATATTTCTGTTGAGCACTGTGGGTCTACACCTTTCTTCTGTGAGGTCCAGATCTGATTATCCAACTGCTTCTTTGATACTTCCTCTTGGATGTCCAATACTACAAAAAATAATTCTTAAAAAATTGAACTCAAAACCTTGCCCACCTTCCAAATTAATCTCCTACATCTGCTTTTATCCTCCCCCACTAATTCACTGCAGCAAGAGTGATCTTTTCAGAACACAAATCTGATGCTGTCACTGCCTTCCCATTGCTCTTAGAATTAAAACTAAGACCCTCAACCTAACTTGCAATGCCTTGCCCACATCACCTCTCTCACTATCCTATCTTTATCCAACACATGGCCCCATCTTGCTCTCTGACCAATTCCTGGAAGGTATCCAAATACATCCTACTGTGAGATTCTTGCACTTGCTTTCCTTCTGCCTGGAATACTCTTTACACATCTCTAAACTGACTAACTTCTAATCAGCCTTCCCATGTTCTTATTAATGTCATTTTCTTCAGAAAAGATTTCCTTGGCCCCCAAAACTTTCATTTTGTGGGACTTATTATAATTGTAATTAGTAATTTGCATCATCTATTAGATGTGTCTCCTTCCTCAGACAGTAAGCTCAGTCATTTTTATATTGGCTTTCTAATTGTGTAGTCTACTGCCTGACACAGGTACTTAATAAATAATTCTTAATACACAAATTTGTGAACAAATGAAGAGCTGCTGAATTAGGTATGTCATAAAGAGATGATGATATGTGTTTTTAAAACAAATGTACCAGGTACAAATATCCAAATAATTGGTATCTTTTAAATTGTCATTTTTTTTCTGGAAAAGTAGCAGTGGCTTTATAATCTTTCTCTCTTTTTTTGCTATTATTAATGTACAATTACATGAGCAATATTATGGTTCTAAACTCCCCCTATTGTCAAGTCCCCACCACATACCCCATTACAGTCACTCCCCATCAGTGTAGTAAGATGCTATAGAATCACTACTTGTCTTCTCTGTAAATACTGCCTTCCCCGTACACCGCCCCCTACATTATGTGTGCTAATCGTAACACCCTTTTTCCTCCTTATCCCTCCCTTCCCACCCATCTTCCCCAGTTCCTTTCCCTTTGGTAACTGTTAGTCCCTTCTTGGGTTCTGTGAGTCTGCTGCTGTTTTGTTCCTTCAGTTTTTTCTTTGTTCTATTGCTCCACAGATGAGTGAAATCGTTTGATACTTGTCTTTCTCCGCCTGGCTTATTTCACTGAACATAATACCCTCTAGCTCCACACATGTTGTTGCAAATGGTACAATTCGTCTTATGGCTGAATAATATTCCACTGTGTATATGTACCACCTCTTCTTTATCCATTCATCTACTGATGGACACTTAGGTTGTTTCCATTTCTTGGCTATTGTAAATAGTGCTGCAATAAACATAGGGGTGCATATGTCTTTTTCAAATTGGGCTGCTGCATTCTTAGGGTAAATTCCTAGGAGTGGAATTCCTGGGTCAAATGGTATTTCTATTTTGAGTTTTTTGAGGAACCTCCATACTGCTTTCCACAATGGTTGAACTAATTTGCAGTCCCACCAGCAGTGTAGGAGGGTTCCCTTTTCTCCACATCCTCGCCAACATTTGTTGTTGTTTGTGTTTTGGATGTTGGCCATCCTCACTGGTGTGAGGTGATATCTCATTGTGGTTTTAATCTGCATTTCTCTGATGATTAGTGATGTGGAGCATCTTTTCATGTGCCTGTTGGCCATCTGAATTTCTTCTTTGGAGGAGTGTCTGTTCAGATCCTCTGCCCATTTTTTAATTGGTTTATTTGCTTTTTGTTTGTTGAGGTGCGTGAGCTCTTTATATAATTTGGATGTCAACCCCTTATCGGATATGTCATTTATGAATATATTCTCCCATACTGTAAGATGTCTTTTTGTTCTATTGTTGGCGTCCTTTGCTGTACAGAAGCTTTTTAGTTTGATATAGTCCCACTTGTTCATTTTTGCTTTTGTTTCCCTTGCCCAGGGTGATATGTTCATGAAGAAGTTGCTCATATTTATGTCCAGGAGATTTTTGCCTATGTTTTTTTCTAAGAGTTTTATGGTCTTATGGCTTGCATTCAGGTCTTTGATCCATTTTGAGTTTACTTTTGTGTATGGGGTTAGACAATAATCCATTAAATTGTCATTTTTGAAAGGAAATTTTTTTATTCCAACAAACTACTCAAAACAATTTAGTAGCTTTGGGATGATCCCAGTATTAATTAACAACACACAAGAAACAAAGTCTTAATTTCACAAGTCTTAAATTCTCAATAATTCTGAGATATTATCAAAAGAGTGTGCTCTAAAGCAGCAATGTCCAATAGAACTTTCTGCAATGATGGAAATGTTTCATGCCTATAGTGTTCAATTTAGTAGCCACATAAGGCTACTTAGCACTTGAAATGCAGGTAGTGCAACTGAAGGACAAATTTTTTAACTTTATTTTATTTTAGTTAACTTAGGTTGAAAGAGCTGCATGTGGCTAATGACTATCAAACTGGACCACATACATAGCTTAAAGCCATCACCAAATATAAGTTCCTAAAATATTTTTTGCATATATATGTACAATTGTGCTATACACATATGCGTGCACGCACACATCAGGAATTTTATTAAAATTAGTATAGAACCGCAACAAATTACTAATTTGCATATATAAAATGATCTTTGTGTAGAATAAACAAGTGATACTGCTATAAAGATTCACTTCACATGCCAGTGTCTGCTCTTCAAATACTCATACCTTTTATTTAAACAATGCCAAAGACCTTGTTCCATTTTGCCAGGCCAACACAACAACACAGAATCACAACAGACTTGAAGACGACCACTCGAATGCAGGAAGGTCATCCATGACCGCAAATATTCTCTGGGAACACAGAGCTCAAGTGTGTCATGGATTTGCCTCCTAGCCAGTTCCCCTCTCCAATGATGCAATGATGAACATGTAAAAAGGTCAAATCAAGAAGGCAATCATGTACTTTCAGAGCTGGTAAACAAATAGCAGAACCAAGATGTCATGAGGCTTCAACTGTGAGTGAAGTTTTGCCAAGAGAGGCATAGTTAAAAGGCAAGAGACCATTGACAATAAGATAGTATCAGCCTTCTATGCTAACAAAGGGGCTGCTGTGCACAGCCCCACGGAGCTGAATTTGTGTGGCAAACAGATGCCAATGTAACATCCAGGGCTCTGCTATACAGCAAGGGATTTGGATGGGTGGCAAAAGTTTCAGAGGCCTGGCATATGCATCCATCTTCCCAGGCTTAGTTTAGTATCTTCAAGTATAAGAAAATATTCTTCTGCACGTGTATTTTAGGGCCTCTGTGGTCAAGTTAACTTCTGGATATATCATTGCTCACATATACCTATGTGCTCATTAGCATATTGATGTATTACAAGCCCTAGTAGACTTATTTACTGTCATTTCAATGAAATTTTAAAATTATATATTTACAATACAAATTTAAATTTACCACATTTTTAAATTAACGGATTAAATAAAATAATAGCCGTATTGGAAGGTACTTCTGAGATACTCATGTCTGAAATTTTACTTTGATGAATTTGAAAGGAAGCAGAAATAAATAACAGCAGTTAATGACCCTAATTCTTTTTAATTATATTAACTAGTTCTTCAAATGTGGAAATTTCACAAGAAATCTGTCCACCCATGAATTCATTTCAAATAACTCTATTTGATACATTTATGTGTTCTCTGGGAGTTTTTTTAAGTTGATTTTGCTGCTTTTTTCATATTTTGGAGATGAGGAGCAAATCTTATCCACAATCTTTGACTTCCAAGTGCTTTATACAGAGCTAATGAGTTTTTATTATTTTGATGATAATAAAATAATAGAATAAAAAGAACAAAGAGTGCAGTATTGTAACACATCCACAATGAAACAATGGGTAAGAAGTAGAGCTAGTATTAAACCAAAGAATATCAGCACAATATAACACAGATCTGGATGAGGTAAATAAAATATTTGTTTCTGTTAGAGTATTGATTTAATTAATCTGCTGAACAATCATAAAGACAGTTATCTTGCCACTACTAGTTGAATCCAGACATTCCCTCTTCCAGAATGAGAATCCATTTCCATTTTACTCCCTTAATCCAATAGATACTGGCTTGCTCTTGGGCTGCCAGAGCCTCAAATCTCCCTGTATGCTCTGATTTGCCATAACTTCCCCTTCCCTCCACACCCCCCACCACCCCCACCAGGCCTCCTCATAAACGCAGACACACAGATTGGAGTTACCTTAACATTTTCCGGCAGTGGTTTGTTCTGGGTCAGCCCCACAGCAATCAAAGCAATCACAGCCATGATAAAGGAAAAGCCAAGAATGATGAGGATATTTCTGGAACAAAATGTCTTCAGTTCAGAATCTAAAACCAGAAGCAAAGAGAAAATATCGACAAGAAATCAATGAACATTGATTTTCCTTCCATTTCTGTATGGCCTTGTGCTAGTTATCTGGAGCATCAAAGACAGATAAAAATTACTATTTTTTAATTGAGGTAGAATTGACACAATATTATATTATTTACAGATGTACAGCATAGTGACTTGACCTTTGTATACATTGCAAAATGGTCGCCATGGTAAGTCTCGCTACCATCTGTCACCTTACAAAGTTAATCCTATAATGCCCCATGTTGTACATTATATGCCAATGACTTATTTATTTTATAACCTGAAAGTTTGTACTTCTTAATTCCCATCACCCATATCATTCCCTCTAACCTCTTTCACCTTTAGCAACCACCAATCTGTTTTCTGTATCTATTAGTCTGAGTTTTATTTTGTTTTGTTTTTAAATATAAGTGAAATCATGTGGTATTTTTCCCTATCTGACTTATTTCACTTAGCATGATACCTTCAAGGTCCATCCATGTTGTCACAAATGGCAAGATACTCTTTTTTAATATTCCATTGTGTGTTTGTGTGTGTGTGTGTATCACATCTTTTTTATTTTTTTAATTGAAACATAGTTGATATACAATCTTATATTCATTTCAAGTATACAACACAGTGGTTCACCAGTTACCCACATTACTAAATCTTCACCCCAACTAGTGCAGTTACTGTAAACATTGAAAGATGTTACAGAATCATTGGCTATATTCCCCATTCTGTACCACCATCCCCATGACCATGACCAATTTATATTATGATTGAGACTTTTTGTACCCCTTTATCCTCTCTCTCCCCATCCACCCATCCTAACCCGTCCTCCATGGTAATCATCAGTCACTTCTCAATGTCTATGAGTCTAGTGCTATTTTATTCATTTTGCTTTGTTTTGTTTTTAGATACTACAAATAAGTAAAATCATACAGCACTTGTCTTTCTCCACCCTGGCTTATTTCACTTAACATAATACCCTGTAGGTCCATTTTGTTGCAAATGGCACAATTTCTTTATTTTTTGTGGCTGAATAATATTCCATTGTGTATTATGTACCACATCTTCTTTATCCATTCATCTACTGATGGATACTTAGGTTGTTTCCCTATCTTGGTTATTGTAAATAACACTGCAATGAACATAGGAATGCATATATCTCTTTGAATTGATGTTATCTGTTTTCTTCAGATAAATACCCAAAGTGGAACTGCTGGATCATATGATATTTCTATTTGTAATTTTTTGAGAAACCTCTATACTGTTTTCCATAGTGGCTGCACCAATTTATATTCTCACTAACAGTGCATGAGGATTCCCTTTTCTTCACATCTTTGCCAACAGTTATTTCCTCTCTTTTTGATAGTAGCCATTCTGACAGGTATAAGATGATATCTCATTATGGTTTTGATTTGAATTTCCTTGATGATTTAATGATTTTGAGCATCTTTTCCTGTACCTGTTGGCTATCTGCACATCTTCTTTGGAAAAATGTCTAGTCAGATCCTCTGCCCATTTTTCAATCAGATTGTTTATGTTTTGTTGTTTAATTTTATGAGTTCCTTATATATTTTGTATGTTAACCACTATTGGATATATCGTTTGAAAATATCTTCTTCCATTCATTAGGTTTCCTTTTGTTTTGTAGATGGTTTTGTTCATTGTGCAGAAGCTTTTTAGTTTGTTGTAGTCCCATTTGTTTGTTTTTGCTTTTGTTTCCCTTGTCTTTGGAGTTAGATTCAAAAAAACATTGCTAAGATTGATGTGAAGGAGCTTACTGCCTATGTTTTCTTCTAGGAGATTTTTGGTTTCAGGTCTTGCATTCAAGTTATTAATCTATTTTGAGGTATATGATGTGAGTAGTGGTCCAGTTTCATACTTTTGCATGTAGCTGTCCAGTTTTCCCAACACTCATTTATTGAGGAGATTATCTTTTCCCATTGTATTTTATTACCTTCTTTGTCATAGACTAATTGACCATATCTGTGTGGTTTATTTCTGGGCTCTCTATTCTGTTCCACTGATCTATGTGTCTATTTTTATGCTAATACCATACTATTTTGATTAAGCTTTGTAGTAGTGTTTGAAATCAGGGAGTGTGATACCTCCAACTTTGTTCTTTCTCAAAGTTGTTTTGGTTATTCAGGGTCTTTTGTATTTCCGCAGATTATAGGATTATTTGTTATAGCTCTGTGAAAAATGTCATTGGGAAAAGATGCTCCACATCACTAATCATCAGAGAAATGCAAATTAAAACCACAATGAGATATCACCTCACACCAGTTAGGGTGGCCAACATCCAAAACACAAACAACAACAAATGTTGGCGAGGATGTGGAGAAAAGGGAACCCTCCTACACTGCTGGTGGGAATGCAAATTAGTTCAACCATTGTGGAAAGCAGTATGGAGGTTCCTCAAGAAACTCAAAATAGAAATACCATTTGACCCAGGAATTCCACTCCTAGGAATTTACCCTAAGAATGCAGCAGCCCAGTTTGAAAAAGACCTATGCATCCCTATGTTTATCGCAGCACTATTTACAATAGCCAAGAAATGGAAGCAACCTAAGTGTCCATCAGTAGATGAATGGATAAAGAAGATGTGGTACATATACACAATGGAATATTATTCAGCCATAAGAAGAAAACAAATCCTACCATTTGCAACAACATGGATGAAGCTAGAAGGTATTATGTTCAGTGAAATAAGCCAAGCAGAAAAAGACAAGTACCAAATGATTTCACTCATATGAGGAGCATAAGAGCAAAGAAAAAAACTGAAAGAAAAAAACAGAAGCAGACTCACAGAACCCAAGAATGAACTAATAGTTACCAAAGGGAAAGGAAGTGGGGAGGATGGGCGGGAAGGGAGGGACAAGGGGGAAAAAAAGCATTACGATTAGCAGACGTAATGTTGGGGGGGGCACGGGGAGGGCTGTACAACTCAGAGAGGACAGGTAGTGATTCTATAGCATCTCACTACGCTTATGGACAGTGACTGTAACGGGGTTGGTGGGGGGGACCTGATGAAGTGGGTAGTTTAATAACCATAATATTGCACATGTAATTGTAGATTAATGATACCAAAATAAATTTTTTTTTAAATGAAGCATCTCAGTTATCACACAACATATTTTAAAAGGCTTAACACATTCAAATATCCAGATGCAGTGGGAGCCTCACCCCACTTTTCTCCCCTCCCACCCTGTGGACCAGCAGATCTTATCAGAATACATTTTTGGTTGTCTAAATAGCCTCAAATGACCTTTAATTGAGTTGAAACAATTGAAGCCAACATTTCCAAAATAGAAATCAGGTAGGAAGTAATGTTTAATCTCAACTTGCTAGTCCAGTAAACACCTTTGGAAGATTTTGCCTGTGCCAGCCTACAAGTTGGCTGTATCTATGTGTTCTCTCCTAAAACAGAGGAAGTCATCTATTCTGAAGTCAAAGTCTATCAAACCAGGCACCACTGCAACCCAGCCCAAGAGCGTTTCTCAACAGGAAAGGGGTGAGTTATAGCATGCGAGGACTTCCTCCGCAGCCCCTGCACAGCAAGATTCTTCAGAGGCTACGGCTTTTCAAAAGAACCATTAGTTAGATCCTGTTTATGAAAGAAAATGCCCTCACATTAAGTAACGAGAGACATGAGTCTGGCAAATCATTGAAAAGGCTGCGGCCCCGGCTGGAATGGTGACTGCCAACTTTTTTTCTTAAACCCAGAAAAGATCTTTTAAGTCAAGAGTGCCCGTGGGAAATCCAAAAGAACAGTCTACCTCTTAATTCCTTCATTTTATACTCATACCACTTCATTCCCATCCCCACTTGTTAGGATATTACTGTTTTGGGAAATCCATATTTTTCCTTGAAAAATCTTAAGTCTACATATCAACCTGATAGGCATTGTTTGGCCTAGTAAGCCCAATTAATTTAACACTCCAAATTGGTCTTTCATAGGGCTCACATATTTACTGGCTTTTTGAGGGGCAGTCTAATGAAAGTAAACCAACAATGGGGAAAAAATCCTATCTATAAGATTTTGTATTACGTACTAGTTCTTTGTCATTTCAAAGGCACATTAAAATTTTTTTCAAATTAAAAAAAATGTCATTGGTACTTTGACACAGAGTGCATCAAATCTGTAGATTGTTTTGGGTAGTACAGACATTTTAACAATATTAGTTCTCCCAATCCATAAGCATGGAGTCTCTTTCCATTTATTTGTGTCTTCTTCAATTTCTTTCATCAATGCCTTATATTTTCAAATTACAGATTTTTCACCTTCTTGGTTAAATTTATTCTTAGGTATTTTATTATTTTTTATGAAATTGTCAATGGGATTATTTTGTTGATTTCTCTTTCTGTTAGCTTGTTATTAGTGTATAGAAATGCAACATGTTTTTGTGTATTAATGTTGTATCCTGCAACTCTAGTGAATCCATTTATTTGTTCTAACAGCTTTTTTGGTGAAGTCTTTACAGTTTCTTATATATATGCAGTATCATATCATCTACAAATTGTGACACTTTCACTTCTTCCATTCAGTTTGGATGCCTTTTATTTCTCTTTCATGCCTAATTGCTGTGGCTAGGATTTACAATACTATGTTGAATAAAAGTAGAGATAGTGGGCATCTTTGTCTTTTCCCTGATCTTAGAGGAAAAACTTCCAGCTTAAGTGTGATATTAGCTGTGGGTTTGTCATATGTGAACTTTATTAAGTTGAGATATATTCCCTCTATACCCTTTGTTGAGAGTTTTTATCATAAATGGGTATTGAATTTTGTCAAATGCTTTTTCTGCATCTGTTGAGATGGTCCTGTGATTTTTATCTTTCATTTTGTTAATGTGGTGTATCATGTTGATTGATTTGTAGATGTTGAACTATTCTTGCGTCCCTGGAATAAATCCTACTTGATCATGGTATATGGCCCTTTTAATGTATTGTCAAATTTGGTTTTCTAATATTTTCTGAGGATTTTGCATCTATGTTCATGAGTGATATTGGCCTGTAGATTTTTTGTGAGGTTTTTGTCTGATTTAGTATCAGGGTAATCCTGGTCTTATAAAATGAGTTTGGAAGCTGTCTGCCTCTTCAGTTTTTTGGAAGAGTTTGAGAAGGATGGGTATTAAATCTTTGAATTCTGTAAAGTGCTGTGGTCCTGGACTTTTGAATGTTGGAAGGTTTTTGATCACTGAATCAATCTCCTTATAGTAATTGGTCTATTCAGATTTTCTATTCATGGTTCAGTCTTGGAAGATTGTAAATTTCTATGAATTTGTCCATTTCTTCTAGGTTGTCCAGTTTGTTGTTGTTTAATTGTTCATAGCCGTCTAATGATCCTTTGCATTTCTGTGGTATCAGTTGTAACTTCTCGTCTTTTCATTTCTAATTTTATTTCCTTGAGCTCTTTTTTTTCTTGGTGAATCTAGCTAAAGGTTTGTCAATTTTGTATATTCCTTCAAGAACCAACTTTTAGTTTTACTGATCTTTTCTATTTCCCTGTTAGTGTCTTCATTTATTTCCACTCTGATCTTTATTTCCTTCCTTCTACTACATTCAGGCTTTGTTCTCCTTTTTCTGGTTCCTTTAGGGGTAAAGTTAAATTATTTGAGATTCTCTTGTTTCTTGAGGTAGGTAGGCATGATTGCTGTGAACCTCCCTCTTAGAACTGCTTTTGCTGCATCACATAGATTTTGGTATGTCTATTTCTGTTTCCATTTGTCTGTAGGTATTTTTCTTATGTCTCCTTTGATTTCTTCTGTGAACTAGTAATTGTTAAGTAACATGCTGTCTAATACCCATGTATTTGTAGTTTTTTCAGTTTCTTTCTTGTAATTGGTTTCTAGTTTAATACTACTGTGGTTAGAAAAGATGCTTGATGATGGACAGTGACTGTAGTGGGGGTATGTGGGGGGGACTTGATAATAGGGTGTCTAGTAACCATAATGTTGTTCAAGTGATTGTACATTAATGATACCAAAATAAAAAAAAGAAAAGATGCTTGATATGATTTCAGTTTTCTTGAATTTATTGAGACTTGTTTTGTGGATAATGTGTGATCTATCCTGGAGAATGTCCCATGTACATTTGAGAAGAATGTGTATTCTGCTGCTTTTGGATGGGAGGTTCTGTACATATCTATTAAGTCTATCTGATCTAATGTGTTGTTTAAGGCTGATGTTTCCTTATTTTCTGTCTGGATGATCTATCCAATGATGTAAGTGGGGTATTAAAATTCCCTACTGTAGTATTGCTGTCAAGTTCTGTCTTTGGTTATGTTATTATGTGCTTTATGTATTTTGGTGCTTCTATGTTTTGGGTGCATATATATCTATAAATGTTATATTTTTGTGATTGACCCCTTTACCATTATGTAACACCACTCTTTGTCTATTACCTCAGTCTTTGTTTTAAAGCTTATTGTGTCTGATATGAATATAACTAACTACACCAGCTTTCTTTTCATTTGCATTTGGATGGAATATAGGTTTCTCTTCACTTTTAATCTGTGTGTGTTCTTACTTCTTAAGTTAGTCTCTTGTAGGTAACATATATATATAGCTGTGTCTTGTTTTTTCATCCATTCATCTATTCTGTGTTTTTTGATTGGAGAATTTAATCAATTTATATTTAAAGTAATTATTGATTGGTATGTATTTACTGCCATTTTATTAATTGTTTTGACTTTTGGGTAGTTCATTTCTGCTCCTCTTTCTCTTTTCCCTTGTGGTTTAATGACTTTCTTTAGTGTTATGCTTAAATTTATTTCGCATTTTCTTTTGTGTATTTTCTAGAAGTTTTTGCTTTGTGGTTACCATGAGGTTCACATACATCACCTTATGTATATAACAGTCTATCTTAAATTGATAGCAACTGAAATTTGAAGACATTCCAAAACTCTACATTTTACTCCCCCCTTGCCCACAGTTTGTTTTTAATATCACTTTTTACATCTTTTTATTTTATATATCCCTTAACTAATTATTGTAGTATAGTTAATTTTACTACTTTTTTCTTGTAATCTTCTTAGTAACTTTCTAAGTTATTTATCCACTACCTTTACTATATATCTACTTTTTCTAGTGAAATTTTTACTTTCATCTCCTTTCTTATTATTTAGTGCTATTTATTTTCAGCTGAAAGAGGCTCTTTAATATTTTTATAAAGACAGTTTAGTAGTGATTAACTCTTTTAGTTTTTGCTTGCTTAGAAAACTACTCTCCTTCAAATCTGAATGATAACTTTGCTGGGTAGAGTATTCTTGGTTGGAAATTTTTTCCTTTCAGCACTTTGAATATGTCATGCCACTCCCTCTGATTAGCAAAGTTTGTGCTGATAGCTTTATGGGGTTTCCCTTGTACATAACAATTTGTTTTCTCTCACTACCTTTAAGATTCTCTGTCTTTAATTTTTGACATTTTGATTATAATATGTCTTGGTGTAGCTTTCTTTGGGTTCATTTTATTTGGAACTGTGGGCTTCCTGGATGTGGATGTTTGTTCCCTTCCCTAGGTTTGGGAAGTTTTCAGACATCATTTCTTCAAATAAGCTTTCTGCCTCTTTTGCTTTCTCTTCTCTTTCTGGGACCCCTATAATTGACTATTCTGCTTGATGTCTCAAAGGTCCCTTATCTTCATTTTTACATTTTATTTATTTTGCTGCCCTTAATGAGTTGCTGTATCTTCTAGTTTGCTCATCTATACTTCTCCTTAATCCCATCTGCTATTCAACTCTAGTATATTTTTCAGTTCAGTTATTGTATTCTTCAGCTCTGTGACTTGTTTGGTACTTTTTCTTTGTTGTTCTCACTGTTCATCCAGGCTTCTTCTGAATTTGGCGAGCATCTTTGTGACCATTATTTTGAATTCTTTGTTAGGTAGATTACTTATCTCTTTATCATTAAGGTTTTTTTCCTGAGGTTTTGACTTATTCTTTTGTTTGGAACATATTTGTTTCCTCATTTTGCTTAGTTCTTTTTGTTTCTATATATTAGGTGAAATAGCTCCCTCCTCAGTCTTGAAGGAGTGGCACTGTGTGGGTGATGATCCTTCTCATTCAACCTTGCCTTCATTCTGGGTTGTCTCTCAAATCTTTGTGATTATCTAAACTGCCTGGTTTATTCTTGATACATTCCCATTGTTGAGAATGTGCCAATGTCTGCCATCATTCAAGAGAAGGAATCTCACTTAACACCTAATTTCAGACTGATTGGAAGCTAGACCCTCAGGCAACAGCTTTAAAGTAAGCAGATATATATAGTCCTTTCTGGCCACAGTTGTTGGCCTCAAAGGTCTGATGTGTTCTCTAGGTAAAGGTTGCAAAAATCAGAGCTCCAGATAAGTGTATAAACTCCTTTCTGGGAACTTTTGTCAAGCTGTAGTGTGTGTGCCAAGGGGGTGTGCAAGAATAGTGTCTCCCTGCTTACATTTCCTAGAAGCACTCCCTTAGCTTTTAGATGTAGGGAAATCTGAAGCCTGTCCCCCCAGCTGAAGCTCCAGTTTAATTAAATAGGCCTTTTCACAGGAAGATTGAGGTTCTGCTTTAGTCTGCTACCTGTGCAGTGCCCTGGGGGTAATGGCCTACCAAGAGTTGTGTTTCAAGTTGTTACAGTCCTGTAGAGTTCTGGAATGCCAGCCCTCTTGGCCACAAGGACCAGGAGATCAAGAGGTGTCCCCTATGTGGATTGCACATGCCCACTGGCTTTAGCAAAGCAGCTGCAAGGTGTAGTAGGCAGGGCATGCTTACCAGCTTCAGAAATGCGGTGGGAAAATGTCTTGACTGCACGTGCCCGTGGGCTTTAGCAATGCAGAGAGAGAGTGTGTCTCATCTGGCTTTAGGCTGGGAGAGGGAGAAATCCACAACTGCTCACTCATAAGCCCTAGCCAGGGAGCAGAGTAATGTTGCACCATCCATGCTCACAGATTTTAGTTAGAGAGCAGAAGAACTCCTTAACTGTTTGTGCTTGCCCAGTCCAGCAAGGGAGCAAGGGAGTGCTGCAATTGCCATGTCCTCCAACCTCAGCAAGTATCTCCACCACTTGCTCTCAACCACCCTGGAAAGGCAGTGGGCGGGTCCACATCCCAGCTTACCTGCCTGTACTAGCAGGCTATGTGGAGAATGCAAGAATGGCATCCTCCAGCATCTCTGTCTCCACGAAGTATCTCAGCTGCTCCCCTCTCCTCCAGATGATGCCCCCAGATCAGCAAATAAGTCTCCTTCATATGTAATCTAAGTGATTTTTATACTGCTATTTTATCACTGGGTCTCAGGGTGAGTGAGACTGCATGTGAGCCCTCCAAGGGGGGAATCTCAGTTTACTGTAACACTTGTCATCCATGAACATCAGCCCCTTGGTTTTCCAAGTCAGACATCCTGGGGGCTGGTCTTTCCAGGGCAGATCCCAGGGACCAGGGTGCCTGATGTCAGGCACTAAACCCCTTGCTCTTCCAGGAGAAGCACTTGTCTGGGGAGATCTCTCCCTATTGTGTGTCACCATGCCAGAGATGGGGCTTTTTGCTAGACCCATGTCTCTGACTCTCCTACCATCTGGATGTAATCTTTCTATCCTATGTGTGGAAAGCAGTACATCTAGTTTTCATATCTTTTTCAAAGGGATATGATCCATATGTACCTGTAGGTTTGATGTGGCTATGGGAAGAGGTGAGTTCAGGATCTTCCTATGCCACCATCTTGGACCCTCCTCTTGCCTGTATTGGGATAGGGGCCAAGACTGAGTTAGTGGCTGTGGTTAACAAGAATGGACGGAATTAGGTCAGTGATCAGATATGGAATGAAGAGAGGGGAAATCCCAAATTGACAGTTTGTTTAATAGGTCAGGTAGGCCTATCAAGGTACAAGTAACAACAAAAAAGCAAGGATAGCCATCTTCATTAAAAAGAATCTATCACAAAATGTTTAAGTCATTAAAACATATTAAGAACAGATCATCAAACATCAAAGTCTTACTACTGTATGACATTTCCTGGCTGGACTGGGCAAGCACAAACAGTTAAGGAGTTCTTCTGCTCTCTAACTAAAATCTGTGAGCATGGATGGTGCAACATTACTCTGCTCCCTGGCTAGGGCTTATGAGTGAGCAGTTGTGGATTTCTCCCTCTCCCAGCCTAAAGCCAGATGAGACACACTCTCTCTCTGCATTTCAAACACAAATATATATATTAATAATTGGTAATAGCATAGAGCTGTGGAATTTTGAATATTTCATTGTTCATATCTTATCTATTCTGTTTTTAGTCTTCCCCTTGTTGTGGGACATAGAAAAAGCTCTAAGAGGAGAATTATATAATAGGCAAAAGTTACCTTGATCAGAATAAACAGAGCATAGAACTGAGATAACAGAAAATGGAATGGTTGCCCCATTCCCTCCATTCTGATCACTCACTGTCTTCTTCTCTTAACTTCCCAAAGTAGGCCCCAAATTTTTCCTTAGGTTTTGGGGAAGAAGGGTAGGATAAAATAATAAAGCATGCAGAAATGAGATGGGTTCTCCAGAATAGATTGTATTCTTCTAAGGACAGACATGGAATTAAAACAGCTGGAAGAGGAGCCCATGTCTCCCCTTACCTTCCCTTCTTAGTCAGCAGCTGCATGCTGAAATGGTGGTTCCTCCTCAAGCTCTAAAGCAGAAGCTTGGACTTAATCCAAAGGACTGTGACTGTATGGATCTCCTGTCTGCATAAACCTCTAGAATCTTGAACCAGTCTTTACCCATCAGACCAAACAGTACAAAAATTAGGAGAAAAACTTTTAGCAACTCCATTATCTATTGCTTCCAAATAAAAGAACAGTTGAAATATATAGCACTTACCCCCTCTCCCTTCCCAAAAGAACTTCAGTTTTGTTCAGAGACTTGCCACTCCTCCAAGCAGCCCACAAGCCTCATGGGAAAGGGATACAACCCCCAGCTCAAGGATGGGCCTGATTGTTCTGCATAATCTCATTCCTCCATAAGTGATTGGTTCAGTAAAGGGCAGTACCCCAAAATGGCGCATGAGACCCTGGAGGAAGTCTACTGGAGCAAGTCTAGGAAAAGAAAGGAAGCATCTCTCTTCCTCAGACATTGTCCTGCCCAGATAAAGAAAACTTGAGTCCTTAATGACATTTTGAGCTGCTAAAACAACCGGCCCTGATCCAATCCTCCCATGAGACTTATCCTTTGACCCAGTTAGTTGGGATTTTAATACCATGAAACCAAAACATCCTGATACAATTGTTGTGGCAAAAATGTCCTATTTGATGCCAGGGCTCTAAACTCTGGACAACAGGCCCCTAAGTACTACCTACCTCGATTCGTAAAGTTGTGATATTGACAAACACAGCTCATGACAAGCACATGCTTTAGATGAACAATTACAAATCTAATGCCCAAGGGCAGCACATTGTAGCCGTGTTTCTACTATGAAAGAATTTTGAATGCTTTACTCCATCAAGCTGAAAAGAAAGCTGCTTAACTACCTGTTTAGTTCCTTTATTTTTGTAAATATGACAATTCTGTGATCTCATTTTCTTTCCACATCTATTTGGGTACTAATCTTAGTATCCAATTAAAAAAAACTGACAAGGTCACTGATCTTTGGAGTTCATAATCTAATTGCAGACATAGATAAACCAAAAAAGAAGTACATAAGTAAGTGGCCTTTGAGTCATGACAAGTGCTAAAAAGAAATTAAAACCAAAGGATGTCATACAGTGACTTGCAGTAGAGTTGGGGTGAGGGTTGGGAAAGTTTCTGTGAGAAAGTGAGATTTGAGCTAAGACCTGGATGATGAGAAAACACCAGCTTTCATAAGGAGTGAGAACATTCCAGGAAGAGGGCAAGGCAACTGCAAAAGCCCCAGGGTAGGAAAGAGCTGTCTGTGACTGTTTCTTCCTTTTCCTCATGAGAATATTTACTATTATCCCTGAACAGTTGGAAATATACTTTTCCACATTTGCTCAGCTTTTGCAATGATAATCATATTATTAGAATATATTCATTCAAGCCTTTCATCATATTCTTCTCACTAAAGATATAAGAAAAAAAACTTAGATCAAAGAGAAAGCTTAGGAATTTTTCATACACAATTTTCAAAAGCTTTATTACCAAAAAAATAATGGCAGTTTGTTTTTCATGTAACTGGCTAGATTACCCAGAGAAGAGTAATTAAAATATTCTACATCTGTGGACTGTAGCAGGTAGTTTTCAAAAGCCAGGCTTTTCTTAGGAAGTGGTCATAAATGTGGGGGCCCAGTTGGACTTATCCAGGATGTGCTCATAAAAAGGGAACCACTTAGGTTGCTGCTCCCCCTTCTCAGGTCCCCAGAGTTCTTTCGGATGCCATGACTGCTAGAGTCAAGTTCTGTTATGGAAAATTCACAATGACTGTCTTCCCCTAGAAAAGACCTTCATTGGCCTTGTGGATGACAGAAATGTGGTTTCTATCACACAATGTGAAATGACATTTCAAAAAACAACTTCTAGAACATTTTTACCAAAAATATCTAATGGTGAAGTGTTGTTTTCCTTTGAATTGTCTCACTACACTGGAAAATTCAAGACTACCACCCCCTCCCATTTTTTTCCTTTCAAGTGACAAGTGAGAAGGCTTTTCTATTTAAGGTGAGAGAGCCAGGTAGAAACTTCAGCTCTTCACTTGAAAGAGAAAATTGAAGGAAACCCAAGCTTTGAAAAAATACAGACTGATTTCAAGCCAATTAGCTATCTCAGAGGCAAAAAAGAAAAAAACCCAAAACTGATTTTTATTCTTACCAAAACAGTCATCATGACATCCACAGTTAACATCCTATTAAAGATCAAAATTATTCGATTTTGCCCTTCATCAAAATTCTCCTGAACAGAGAAATCCTAGCATCTCTACTTCATGATACCAAAGATGTGGTATCTTAAATTTTTTATTCCATTAATAAAAATATTTGGAGTTGGCAGATAGAGTGGATTTCAGGCAAAAATAACAAAAGTTTTGCTCTGCAGATCCAGTGTGACTTATGGGATTTAAATTGTTTCCAATTTCTGATGAGTCACATCTGAACTAAGCTTTGCTTGTCATATAGAGAACAAAACAGCAAACATGGGCAAGCACTGATGTGTAAAACCAGTGGAGTGCTACAGTCCCTCCTGTGTTGTCACAGCCCAGTGAGAAACAATCACTGAAGGTCAGGCAATAGGTCATAATCTGGCCTTGCTATTCCCCAGCTCCCAGAGCCAAACTCTCTACACCGTCTCTGCCACCTTCCTTTCTCTCCATCAAGGAGGAGCTCTTGGTGACACACATTTAGCTTATTCTCACACTCCAGCTTTAAGATCCTTTCTCAGTTGCCTCATTCCAGGCACCTTAGTCCAACCCTGTTCTATAGCAATATCCACCCCCCTATTCCAGTCACTTCCACCTCTTCCACAGAAGCCCCTTCTAATTCCTTTCCCTATCAGAATCCATCCTTCATCTGGCTGTAGAAATCTTCCATAACTGACATTCCCAGGGCTCTTCCTGATCAAGAATCTAAGTTAGCTTCCTAGTGCTTGCCAGATGAAAGCCACACTGTTTACCAGGACCTCTCAGCCCTCCCAGCTCACTATTCCAATAACCAGATCTTTATGTCCAAGATCATGTGTGATCTTATGATCACTAGAACCTAAGTTCCTGAGTCTAGGGACCTTTTTTCTGGCTGTTCATTGCTGCATTCTCAGTTGAATGAATAAATAAATTTTGGATTCTGACTTTATCTCAGAAATCTCTGAGATTTCCTTCATTCCCCTTTCTCCACCAAGTCCTTTTTCCTTGTCTCATTTAAAATCAAGATCAGTAGGAAGCTATGTCTCCTCCACATGCTTAGAAGCTCAAATTGTTCCATTAATCCTCTCTTCATATGCTTTTACTATGCACAAGATTTGCCATAGCTAACCAATGAACAAAACAGATAAACATCCCCATCCTCCTGGTGTTTATATTCTACCTTGGATGAAAAGACAATAGACAAATAAATAAGTAAAATTTGTAGTATGCTACATAAATGCTAACTAAGGAGGATGAAAAAGTAAGAAAGGTGAAGAGGAAGGATAAGGTGATTAGGCAAGGCCTCTCTGAGATGGTGATATTGAGTAAGAGTCAAGGGAGTAAGGAGAAAGCATGCATACGTCTTGGGCAAGAGCATTTAAGGCAGGCTAAACTACATGTGCAAAGGCCCTGAGGCGGGACAGTGCCTGGCCAGGAGGCCAGTGTGGATGGAAGAGTGATGAGGAGGAAAATAGTAAGAGATGCTCGTAAGGGTAACCAGGTGCCTTGCTTGTAGGGTCTTAAGGTTCCAATGGGAGCTTTGCCTTACTCTAAGTGGTCTGATTTATTTCTAGTCATTTGTATAATTTACACTCAGCACGATAAGGGTAAACAAGGAACTATCAGGGACCTTTAAAGTCCCTAGAGTGGAAGGGTGTGGCCTTTTAGGTAGCACACCCCTACCTCTTATGATGAAGTGCTGAGTCTACCCCCACTGAGATCAGGTCAGAGGACAACCACACAGCCAAGTGTGGATAGAGCCTGGGTCTGTTGGAGCTGAGCTTGTGCCAGGGTTGGGAAGACACATCCAGGAGTAAACATCATCACATTGGAGATCTTCTCTATACCTTCTAGTGTTTCTGGTGGCCCAGGACTAGAGAGTCTTTGCTGAGAGAAGATCATCATGATGAGTTGCCAAGCCAATGGTCACCAGGATCCATCAGCAGAAAGCCACACTCAGACTTCTGAGGGGTGGCTCAAGCTGGAGCAGAGTCCAGACAAGCTCACCTTATTCTGTCTCTCTAAGCCTCATTTCCTCATATGCAAATTGGGGGTCATAATAGTACCTACTTCATAGGGTTGCTAGGTAAGATTCAATGAGCTAACAATACATAACAGCCTACACTTAATGACCCTTCATTGTATTCCAGATTCTTAGCACATTAAATACAGCAACGAATTTAACTCTCAATACAATCCCGTGAGGTAGATGTATTATTATTAGATCAGTTTCCTAGAGCTGCTACAACAAATTACCATAAACTTTGTGACTTAAAACAACAGAAATTTGTTCTCTCACAATTCTGAAGGCAAGAAGTCCAGAATCAGGATGTCAACAGGACCCAAGGCTCTGGAGGAGATTCCTTTCTTGACCCTTTCAGCTTCTGATGGCTCCTGGTATTCCTTGGCTTATGGCTGCATCACTCCAATCTGTTTTTGTCTACCTGTGGCCTTTACCTGTGTGTGTGTGTGTGTGTGTGTGTGTGTGTGTTTCCTCTCCTTTGTCTTATCAGGCCACCAGTCATTGAATTTAGGACCTACCCTAAATCCAGAATGATCTCATCTCAAGATCCTTAATTACATCTGCAAAGGTCCTATGTCTAAATAAGGTCACAATTACAGGTACTATTATCATCATTATTGTCACTTTACAGATGAGGAAACTGAGTCACAGAGAGGTTATATAAGTTTCCCACAGTTACACTGATGTAAATATTGGGACCAGGAATTAAACACAGGTATACTGGGTCCAAAGCCAGGCTTTTAGTCATCACCCTACCCTACACCATATGACTGAGGCTTAGTGTAGTGCTTGGAGCTTGGTACTAGTGCTGTATGTGGGAGCAAATCTCATTAACCAGAAGTGAAAAGTGACTGATTTTGAGGATTTGGCTTGAGAGATTGTCTGAACTGTTGTCACTGATGACACCAGACAATGTTGTATCTTTTTAAATATAGCTTTGGAGCCTGATAGTCAGAAGCTTGCAGCTAAGAGGCAGAGCTTGAAATTGTGATTCTCAAGATTAAGGGACTTGCTCACAGTCATGCGTCTTGCAAATGGCAGAGCAGAGATTTGATCCAAGTCTTACAACTCCACCCCACTGCCTCAACCATTGCCCTGCATTAGAGATGTGTAGAAATTGCTCATTTTCAACTTCTTCATGAACATATCACCCCGGGCAAGGGAAACAAAAGCAAAAATGAACAAGTGGGACTATATCAAGCTGAAAAGCTTCTGTACAGCAAAGGACACCATCAGTAGAACAAAAAGACATCCTACAGTATGGGAGAATATATTCATAAAAAACGTATCTGATAAAGGGTTGACATCCAAAATATATAAAGAACTCATGCACCTTAACAAACAGAAAGCAAATAATCCAATTAAGAAATGGGCAGAGGACATGAATAGACACTTCTCCAAAGAAGAAATTCAGATGGCCAACAGGCACATGAAAAGATGCTCCACATCGCTAATCATCAGAGAAATGCAGATTAAAACCACAATGAGATATCACCTCACACCAGTGAGGATGGCCAACATCCAAAACACAAACAACAACAAATGTTGGCGAGGATGTGGAGAAAAGGGAACCCTCCTACACTGCTGGTGGGACTGCAAATTAGTTCAACCATTGTGGAAAGCAGTATGGAGGTTCCTCAAAAAACTCAAAATAGAAATATCATTTGACCCAGGAATTCCACTCCTAGGAATTTACCCTAAGAATGCAGCAGCCCAATTTGAAAATGACAGATGCACCCCTATGTTTATCGCAGCACTATTTACAATAGCCAAGAAATGGAAGCAACCTAAGTGTCCATCAGTAGATGAATGGATAAAGAAGATGTGGTACATATACACAATGGAATATATTATTCAGCCATAAGAAGAAAACAAATCCTACCATTTGCAACAACATGGATGGAGCTAGAGGGTATTATGCTCAGTGAAATAAGCCAAGCCGAAAAGACAAGTATCAAATGATTTCACTCATATGTGGAGTATAAGAACAAAGAAAAAATACTGAAGGAACAAAACAGCAGCAGACTCACAGAACCCAAGAACGGACTAATAGTTACCAAAGGGAAAGGGACTGGGGAAAATGGGCGGGAAGGGAGGGATAAGAGGGAAAAAAGGGCATTACGATTAGCAGATGTAATGTTGGGGGGGCATGGGGAGGGCAGTACAACTAAAATAATAATAATAATAATAATAAACCCATTGCATGTTAAAAAAAAAAAAAGAAATTGCTCAGGTTCATTCCTTCTCAGCTGACCCAGTGTAAAGAGGTTGTCTAGAGTTCTGTTCACACTCCCCATATTTTCCCAATTAATAAGTCCTGAGTCAAGTTTAAGAATGAAGCAGTTTAATTTGGGGGGGGGGGGCCGGGGACCTGCCTGTATTTTTTTAAGTCAAGGAAGTCAGTACAATATCAATAAATACAAATGTTAAAAATGAACTTCAAGGCCTTGATGTTGACCAGTTAGTGAAAGGGTAAGAGACAAAGGAGAGGGAGGACAAACAAGGTGGACCCAGGATTAGAAGACACAGGCAAGAAGACAGAGCCAGAGAGTAAGAGGTGAAAGGAGAGTTGGGGGTGGGAATAAGGAAGAGAGTTAGAGAGATGGGCAATTAAGTAGCTCGTGTCCTGTTCCACTGACCTCTTGACCCACAGACCTTGGAGGAAGTTAATTTGCTTTTATGACCTTTTATTTCTGAAACTCTTTGGAATGTTTACCAGCTGGTTATTCTCAGTTCACAACACTTTAGTTAGAAAAGGAGTACATTTATCTTAACAGAGTAATCTGGCTGATCCTGATGGACCCCTCAAAGGCTCAACTGGGGGTGAGAAGAGTCCATCTAGTGACACACAGGCAGTGGAAACGGGGGCTGGGGTGCAGAACAAGTTCTTGCTGCAAATTGGATTCTGCCAACCCCACACTCCCCACCTCACAGTTTTTGCTGTGGGCTGTGCTCTTCTCAGATTAGCAGCAAGTAACTGACTTTGCACTTGATGTGCCTGACTAAAATGTTAATGACTGCAAGAATCAATGCCAGCAGGGGCTCTGTGTGTGGGAAATAAGGAAGCAAAGGCGTCCCCTTTCCTCATTCTCCTCACTTCCTCCCTCCATACCTTCTCCCTACTCCCACACCCCTTCTGGCCTCTACTGAATTCTTTTGCCCATAGATTTCATGGGGCACAATAAGTCTTTGTGGTCATTGTGGAGTCCCATATTCAAATATAGTCTTGGCAAGAAGGAGGGTTGTTGCCAGCAAAGTGATATCACGGAGACTGCAGACAGGAATTCCCTGTGTTCCAGCCAAGAAGCATAACAGTCTTGTGTATTGCTGGTCTCTGCAGTAAGCACATTGCTTCCACTAAAGGCATCCTTTTCCACATCTGAAATTGAAGAATTGTGTCCTGGGGACTCTACCCTTTCTCAAATCAGTTGCATTTGTCAACAAGTCTTGGTTATCTGTAGCCAGTGAGGAAGACTAAGACAATCTGTACTGGCCATATATCACTAGTGTAGTGGTAATAGCAGGGATGGGGTGCATTGACTCACCCAGCTCTCCTGGTCTTATAGTTCCCTGCATTCTGTACCTTGCAGTCATAAATTCTTTCATCCAACCTCTTCATCTTTGCACCCCTGAGGTACAAAAGTCAGAAGCAACATAAAACTATTTCTGCAGCAAAATATATCATAAACAAAGTAAAAATTATAAACTAGGAAAAATGATTATGACTGTGAAAATACTTGGTTTTCCTTAATATATAGAGTCATTAAAAATCAAGAATATGATCAACCTAAATAACAGAAAAATGAGCAAAGAATGTGAATAGGCAATTCAGAGAAAAAGAAATGTATATTCTCAACATATTAAGTATATTCTAATTAACCTTAACTAAAGAAATGTAAACAAAAAAATAAGATCTCTTTAATCACTTATCAAAATAGTTTTTTTTAAGTTTGATAAATTTATTATATTACTACATACTTATTAGAATGGCCAAAATTGAAAAAAAAATACTGACAATACCAAATGTTGACAGGGATACAGAGCAACTAGAATGCTCACATGTTGCTGCTGGGGGAGCAAAATGGCACAGCCACTGTGGAAAGAGTTTGGCAGTTTCTTATGAATTTAAGAATACTTAGCCAATTACTAGGCACTCTTAGGTATTTACCCAAGAAGAGTGAAGACATATGCCTGCACAAAAACCTATACCTAAGGATTTCTAACAACTACATTGCCAAAAAACTCAAAATAATCCAAATGCCCATCAACTAGTGAATGTACCCAAATGTGATACAACCATACAATGGAATTCTACTCAGCAACAAAAAGGGAATTAACTACTGATAAATGCAACAACATGGATGAATCTCAAAAGTTTTATGTGAAGTGAAAGAAGCCAGACTCAAAAGGTTATGTATTGTATAATTTCATTTACATGATAGTATGGAAAAGGCAAAACTAAGGATAGAAATCATCAGATCAGTGGGCAGAGGGTCAGGATAGAAGGCTGACTACAAAGGGCCACCAGGGAACTTTTTGAGATGATGCTCTGTATCTTGACTGTAGTTGCAGTTAGATGACTATATGCATTTGTTCAAATTCATAGAACTATACACCAAAGAAGGGTGAATTTTATTGAAAATTCAATAAATTATATATATATCAACTAAGATGTGAGGAAACAGGCACTGCTTACATGTTGGTGGGAGCAAAAAATCCTAAACCCTCTTTGGTGGGGGACAATTTTGCACTAACTATCAAAGAATAAAGTACATATATCCTTTGACCCAAGAATTTTACTTCAAGGAATTTTACCTGGTAATAATACGTATGAATGTAAAGAAAGATGCATGTGTAGGGATGTTCAGTGCATCATTATTTGTAATAGCAGCACTAAAAATAGCAAGACTAAAAGTCCATTAATTGCAGTCTAAATATATAAATGCTGATCTAGCTATAACAACATAATACAATGCAGGCATGAAAAAGATTTTGATCAAACTGTCTGTTATGCAAACTGTCTTCAAAACATTTTACATGTGAAAAGCAAGATGGGGAACAGTGTGTACACTATGTTCCCACTAGGTAAGGGGATACATATCTCTGGAAGGATACAGATTCACCAGGAAGACTCCCAGGACTCAGCAAAGGGAAAAGAAGGATGGAACCAAGTCTAGGAGACACAAGGCACAAGCTTCCAAGGAGACTTCCTTGATCTTCCCAGTGGAGACCACAGGACACAATGAGCTGTGACAGCACATGTGAAATGTCTGTCAGGGCAGCTCACCAGAGACCCAGTGGTCAGGGCTTTCACTGCAGGTTACATAGGTACATTCCATCCAGCACATACCAATGTCCCAGACTCCCAGAAGGAAAGCAGGTGTCCAGCACAAACAGTCCAGGCACAGCAAGCCATCCCATTAGTTCTCAGAATGATGAAAACCTTCCTGAAATTCAAGCTTCCAGACACCAGCCAAGGGACAACCAGCAAGCAGCTTCCCCAAAGGACAGAAGTCCCAGACCTGCATGTTAATTCTCTTTTGCACAAAGTGATTCTTAAAACATTTTACTATGTGACTTTGCTTTCTCCCTCTCTTTCCCCTCCCTTCTTTCTCCTCCTTCCTTTCCCCCTCCCTCTCTTCCTTCCTTAATTATCTGAGCAATTTAAAATTCTTAATAGAAATTCCTAAAAACCCAAAGGCTTTGAGTTGGAGGGAAAAATTCACAGAGGGTTTCCAGTTTGGACTAGAGTGGCAGAGATGCTGGGAGCCCTGAAGACGGGCACTGCGTAAACGGGAAGCTGTGCACTGATGGTTTGATGTTGACCTTGCTGATTCTCTGGCCACTCTGCCATCCTGCTACCCACTCACCAACCTGATTAGTCCAGGTAACCATCTCTGGGTGCCCACTCATTCATTCATTCGCAGATCAACGTCATCCCTTTTGTATTGTCCAGTGCAGAGTCATCAGGTCTCATTTGGCCAGGCTCTGGGTAGATTCAAAGCTTTATTTTGAAAGAGATTTAGTACCTCCTCTCAGGCACCTCTGCCTTTCTGTATCAGCACATAAGTGAACAGCTCTCTGGTTAAAATATGGTCAAGTTTCTAAATGCCCGTGGTAATTTTGTCACAGATCATCTGAAATCTAAGAAGCTGGCTCTCTTCAACCATCTGCACCTTAGATACTTATGTTAAGAGCTCAATTTTAAATTGATTAGTATCTAGTTCCTGTCTGGGGTGTGACCGATACAACTGATATTTCAGAGGGACAATCTAAGAGTCCCCTAGATTTTTTAAAAGCATATTTTCTGGGCTCATTTAATGAGGTAGAAGACAGGAAGGGTTAGAGAAGGGTCCCTGGAACTTGGAAAAAGAAATGTACTCTTAGAGCAAAACTAGTAGTACCAACACATAACAGATGACAGCAAGCTTCTACCAAAACCACCCACACTTCCTTAAAAAATGCATGTTCAGTCTTATGATTTCAGTATTTCCTCAAAGACAGAACATGACTAAAAAAGTGGTGTCCTCCTCAATTTTGTGCCCTGAATGAAGAAAGAATGGGTGAACATGGTGAGGCGGGGTCATCTGCATGGAGTGAAAAGGCAACTAGCAGAATTGGTCAGTGAGCTGCGTCTCCAGCACAGTTTCGGGGGAGAACTTGGCCCATGGACTCAAGTATGCCATTTCCCTGAGAGTTCTTTATCCATTGCAGTGAAAGGTGACCCCTTTAAGATAAGCAAAGTAACTCCCCCACTATGATTGCATGTTCATCAAGCTATCTTGCCATGATTTTTCTACAGGATCAAAAAATGAGCCAATCATTTTTAAGCAGTAAGTGGGTAGTATGCCTTATATACTTATCATTTGCATGTTTGGTTTCACAACATTCTCATTCTTTTTATTCTATTCATGAGATGAAATAGATTGTCTTTTCCTATAAGATACAGGCTGCCTATAGAATATAGATGCAGTGCAGAAACTACAGGAGCCATTTGTCCAGCACAGTCTGTGCACTTCCTGCACACACTTAGGTGGTCTGCTTTCTTATTTGCTCAGATTCACAGAGGTAGGAGGGGTGCAGCCAGACAGTGAAGCCGACTTGGGAGGGAGGGAGCAAAGTAGACCAGAGTGGTTCCATATGCTTTCTCCTTTTTGGAATTATAATAATGTTCTGAGGGGAGGGTAAGGGTCTCCACCTCAGCAAAAGTTCAGGATACCACACAAAAGGAACATATATTATGGTCCTTGGAAATGAAGGCTAAAATAGTTGGAATTCTTTACAAAAAGTCCTACAAACCCAAACACCCTGGGGAACACATGAAAGGAAACATATTGAGGAAAATTTTACTCTACTTTCTGGGAAAGTCTTTTGCCTAGAACTGACCTTTGAGAATGACACATTGGTATACCCATCTTTAGGGAGGGGTAGTGAAGTTAGATAACGAAGTCACTATTGGGCCCACCCTCCGCCTCTCCCCTCGGGACTGGGTGGGGAAAGGCCACTTCCTCTCTTCTTAGAGGTTTATACCGTGCTGTTCTGTTCATTCCGCTTCTCTCGCCTTCAGCCCTGTCCCTCCAGTATCCCCAGTGAGCTGATCCATGCCACACCAGTTATTATGATTTGACTTCCTCTAGCTTGGTTTTCTCTCTCTCTCTCTCTCTCTCTCTCTCTCTCTCTCTCTCTCTCTCTCTCTCTCTCCTTGTACTCTGTGCATTCCTAAACTCTACTTCCCTACAACCCACTCCTTGATCCACCACACCTGGCTTCTGCCCCATCATTCTGCTAAAGCTACTCACACAAATATCCAGTGGGTGCTTTTCAGTTTTTACATTTCCTGTAGAATTTGACACTGTTAACATCTTATTTCACAGACTATTTTGTTGGCTCCCGTGACACCAGGCTCTTCTAGTAGTCTTCTACTTCTCTGACCCCTACTTTGCTGACTTCTCTTTCTCACCATACCCTTTACATAGGGATGTTCCAAAATGCTCCATCTTGGAAACTTGGCTCATCTCACTTCACAGATACAGACCCAGTTAAATGGTGATGACTCCCTGGTCAGCATCTCCAGTCCAAGACTTTCTCTTCAACTCCAAATTTTAATTCTTGCCACCTATTGGACATAACTGCTTTGATGTTCTACAGCTAAAATCACCAGGCCTAAAACTTAACTTTCTTTCCCACTCTAATTTTTCTGCATAATTTGCTCAATTATGGTCACCTCTATGCCCCCAGCCTCCCTAGACTCCCTCTCCTTCCTCTAATCAAACTCCAAATTTTATTGTTTCTATCCACTAAGAATCTCTCAAACCCTTTCATCTCTCTCTATTTCTTGCCTGGATTCCTACAACGGCTTCTGTAGAGGCCTCTCCACATCTAGGCTCTTCCCCCTTCCAGTCCATCCCAAAACGCAAACCTGATTATACGACCCCGCCAGTGTGATTTTCTTTAACAAATCCCATGTATCTCAAAATAAAAGTTAAGCTCTTTAACAATTTTAAGGCCATGTCCCCACACAATCCAGGTGTAGTTCAAGGTGTTAGTCTAACCTGGCCCTTCCTTTTCATATCCTCATGCCTTGTACAATGTTCCTGCTTCTTTCTTCTGCATTAAACACTCTTCTTCCCTCTCTTCTTTACCTACCTAACTCCACATTGAGGAAATTTCAGTTGAGAATAATAAGTTTATGTGTCACTCCTTCCAGGTAGTCTTCCTGAAGGCCTCTTGCCTGTCCTGTAATGATGGATTAAATACTCCCCTTTGCATCTGTCTCACAGCACTCCTCCCACAATGCCATATGGCCTTTAATCTGGGTCAGTCTCCTACATGAGGCTGAGCACCTTAAGAAGAGTGTACCTTTTAGAGATCTCCAGAAGCCAGAAGGGGTCTGGCCTGTCAGTTCCATATGTCAGTTGAATAAATGAATGGATATGATTTATTTGAATTTTTAGTATACAGTATTTTCCATCAAGAAAAGGGACCATTTATTTGATTATTCCAAATGTGTTTTAACTTCTTAACTCCATGGTTCCGACCATTTTCAGTGAGCTGCCAGTGAATCTCAACTTCAGTTTGCATGTATTGTAGGAAGCAAGAGAACAAATGTTTGGGCAGTAAATCACAAATCTGGATCCCAGAGATTAGTCATAAATTCCATGGAATATTTTCTCACTGAATTACAAAGAATAATAGACTCAAATGGTATGTTTATAATAGAAGGAACTACACATTTTTTTAAGCTAGCAGGGTTAACTCTACATTAACTCTGAGAATGAGATGTTCTGATTAAAGAGAGGCAGTATGATTAGGTAATAATGGATCTCCTTTTTTATGACTATATAATGATCCTGTAGGATGTAGGATGGAATCTCAACCCTGCTTCTTATTAGCTGTATGACTTGGACAAGTTACTTAACCTTTCTAAATCTTCATTTTTCTAGACTAAATTTTAAAAACATCCCTCACTTACTTTGGAAAGTTTAATTGAAGATGTAGTGAGCGCTGTATGAAAAGAGTGATTAGAGTGATCCAACTACCCCATGGCCTCTGTTACTACTGTCTATATGTGGGAAAAAAAATTTTATATTGTGAAGACATATATATTTTTGGCCTTTTAGCTGCCTCCTTGACCTTTCAGCTTAGATGACTCACAGGCACCTCAAACCTATTCTGTCCAAAAAGAATTCATGCTTTTCTCTTTCCCCCCAAACCTGTTCCTCCTCCAGCTTTCCACAGCTCAGTGAACATCTCTGCTGCTCATCCAGTTGTGTTGCCAAGAATGATGGCATCATCCTCCATGCCCTCCTCACCCTCACCCTTCACACCCAAGCATCCTACTCATTCAGCAAATGTTACTGACCCCTTATATGTCAAGTCCTGGGATTCTACCTCCCAAAGCTTCTGATGCCTACCATCCCCCTCCATCACGCTGCCACCTTCTTAGTCACCACATCCCACAGCAGGTTCCTAATGGGTGTCCCCCCATCTACTCTTGCCTCTTCATAGTTTGTTTTCCACACTGCAGCCAGAGTGATCTTTTCAATATGGTCATATCACCCACTAGTTAGTTAAAACACTTGATAGCTTCCCACTACTTTAAAATAAAGACCCAAATCCTACGAGTAACCCATGCATGTTCTGCCCCTTCCAGGTTTCCAGCCTCACCTTTTGCATCCTTTCAGCCTTCATTTCACTGTTCTTCCCCTGCCAAAGAGCCTAGCACATTTTTTTTTACTCTGCCAGGAACATTCTCTTTCCAATCCCTTTGATTAGTTATTTTCTACTCAGCCTTTGGATCCCAACTGACAGTCATTTCTCAAGGATGCCTTCTCAAAGTCGCCTCCTTCCATGAATCCCACTAGATCTCACAGCACTCTAAACTTTTTCTTCATATCACTTAAAGCTAATGTAATTAACTATCTACTTTCACCACACCAGTCATTCTCAATTCTGGCTGCACATTAGTTAGATTCACTGGAGAACTTTGTGAAAACACCAACTCCTCAGTCCCAGCCGGACTTAATCAATCGCTAGAGATGGGGCCTGGGCATTGCTCTTTTTAAATGACTCCCTAGTGCATCTAACATGCAACCAAGTCTGGGTACCGCTGGTTTGGATGGCAAGGACCATGTCTGCTTATCCATAGCTTTATCCCTGTTGCCACTCACACAGTAGTGTCTACACACAGTAGGCACTCAATAAACAGTAGCTCTGGCTATTGTTGTTATGCTGTGCTATTAAGATCATGACCTTTTTCACATTTTGGGCATCTGTAATTCTTTACCACATAACTCCTAGAAAATAAAACT
>JAVSCE010008845.1:0-11106 GCA_032199065.1 Smutsia gigantea
TGATGCTGTGTGATGGTGGATATTCAGCTCCCCACTTGGCTTCATTAATATCAGGGTTGGGAGGAAATGTGTTCTTACTACCCCTAGTTTGTAATACTATGTTTTTCCTTGCTGATATTGAGTGGGTATGGAGTCTCAGCTCTCCACCTCTGGGAAAGAGGTGAGGATAAAAACTAATGGTGACCTCATTAACTGTTACTGCTGCTGGGTAAAGGTGGAGGCTCATTTCCCTTCACCACTGTACTATTCCACTCAGCTGACTCAGTTTCTGGCTGTACTACTGGCACTACCCTGGGGGAAGAATCAGAGCACTCTGCTTGCTTCCTTCAGAAAAGATGGAATATCAGTTCCATGCTGGAACCCACTGGCATCACCAAGTGAAAATTACCCAACACCTTTGTCTCTGTTAAGTGGGAGATGGAAAATTAGCTCTCCATTAGACAATGGTAAGTTAGGTCCCTGGCTGGCCCTGCCAACATCACTCAGTGGGAGAGAATGCCACTTTCTTCTTTAAGATGGGCATGGAGAGAATGAGGTGGGTTTGAAGATAAGCTGGGGTATATGGTTGTGATTTTCTTTCCATTGGTGTTTCGCTAGAGTATAGTAGGAATTTCCAGAAGGATTTTCTATTGTTAGGCTACTCTTTTCCAGGCCTTTTAGCTATGGGAATAAGACTTTTCTTGAAGGTTTTTTTTTTTTTAAATATCCCTGTTAATGGTTCTAAGTAAAAGACTTCTGGAGTGCCCTGTGTAGGATATATGGGGAGGGTCAATCAACAAACTTAGGGAATTCACCATCATGTCTTATACTGTTCCTCAAGTCCCACAGTCCTTAAGAAGCCTGCTTTCTTTCCATGTTTCAGACCCTTACTATGCTTGTTATACCCAGGATTTTTTTTTTTTAGTTGTAAACAGGATCATCTAGAAGGAATGGGATCCTTCATCTTGGTGGATTAGGAAGTTATATGCACCATTTTATTGGAAAAAATATTCCATTACAACTTCACTACTGGTAGGCATCAAGATCTGAAGGGAAAAACTTTAAAAAATGTTTAACTAAAATCCCTCATCTGATCAGTAACTCACAGAACTCCAGGACTAAAGGGGTTCTTAGATAATTTAGTCTCATGCCCTCATTTTACAGTGAGGAAACCAAGGTTCAAAAATATGATAGAATTGACTCTGAACAAACAGAAAATCACAAATTTTTAAAATTTATTTTTATTAAAGTACAGTTCATATACAACATTATATTGGTTCAAGCATAAAACATAGTGATTCAACAGGTATATACATTAATCCCCATCCCAACTAGTGTAGTTACTATCTGTCAACAGAGAAAGATGTTACAGAACTATGGACTATATTCTTTATGCTGTATTTTCATCCAGGTGACCAATTTATGTTATGAATGAGATTTTGTGCTTCTTTACTCCCTTCACTTATTTCTGGCTCCCACCCAGCCCCTTCCCAGTGGTAACAACCAATCACTATTCAGTTTATATGAGTCTATTGCTGTTTTGTTCATTTTGTTTGGTCTTGATTTTAGATTCCATATATAAGTGAATTCATATGGCATCTGTCTTTCTGCACCTGCTTTTTTTCACTTACGATAATACCCACCAATTCCATAACACATTGTTGCAAATGGCAGGATTTCTTTTTTATTATGGCTGAACAATATTCTATTGTGCATATGTACCACATCTTCTTTATCCATTCATCTGTTGATGAATGCTTTGGTTACTTCCATATTTTGGCTATTGTAAATAATGCAGCAATAAACATATGGTGCATATATCCTTTCAAATCAGAGATTTTGTTTTCTTTGGGTAAATTTTAAGAAGTGGAGTTACTGGGTCATATGGTATTTCTATTTTTAGTTTTTTGAGGAACATCCATACATCTTTCTATAGTGGCTGCACCAATTTACAGTCCCACTAAGAGGGTAGGAGGGTTCCCTTTACTCCACATTCTTGCCAACACTTGTTATTTCTTGTCTTTTGGATAGAGGCCATTCTAACTGGTGAGGTGATATCTCATTGTGGTTTTGATTTGCATGTCCCTGATGATTAGTGATATAGAGCATCTTTTCATGTGCCTTTTGACCATCTATTTCTTCTTTGGAAAAGTGTCTCTTCAATAACTGGTTTTGGGAAAACTGGACAGTTACATGCAAGAGAATGAAACTAGATTACTCCCTAACATTGTACACAAAAGTAAGTTCAAATTGGTTTAAAGGTCTAAATATAAGACATGAAACCATAAAACTCATATAAGAAAACAGGAAAAAATCTCTTGAACATAAGCATGAGCAAATTTTTTCTAAACACATCTCCCCAGGAAAGGGAAACAAAATAAAAAATGAATACGTGGGACTACATCATACTAAAATGCTTCTTTAACAAGGGACACCATCAACAAAACAAAAATGCATAATACAGTATGGAAGGATATATTCATAAATGATTTATCTGATAAGGGGTTAACATCCAAAATATATAAAGAACTCATATGACTCAATACCAAAAAGTCAAATAACCTGATAAAAAAATCAAGAATTGTATTATAAGTATAAACCAGGAATCTGAACTCCAAGCCCTTTTCACTAAGCCACGTTGCCTCTCTCACCAACCTTCCTTATTATTTTTGAATGTCAATAAAAAAACCCTCACTTGCATTGTTTGTATTAGCTTGTAAGTTATCAGAGGGCACTTACATTCATACCGGGCTGGACATGGCACCAAGAAGAAGAACTAGGTGTATAACCATTTCTGTTTTGAAGATAATTACAGGGAAATTGAAAGGAAGAAAAAAGAGCAAAGGCTTATTTCCTCTCCAATATCAGTTTAAGAAAGCCATTTGCCAACTGTCAGCCAATTCATCAAAGTAAAAGTTATCAAGGGGAATTTCAGTATTCCAAACTTGGGTGTGGATTCAGGCTTGGAAATATATTTATCTCAGAGTTCACTACTGGCCCCATTTCAAAATCCTTTCACTCACTGTCTATGATGGTGAAACTTAAGTTTTTAGATAAGGATCCTAGACCCTTTCTCAGATGAGCGAGCCAGCAGAGACCATAAGAATCTGGAACCTTTATATAAAAGTCTTTATGTTTTCTCATAACAATTTCATGTCCATTATCTTAATTTGATCTTCAGAGATTAGATGTGAGTCTGATGACCAGAGGTATTTATTTGTCATTTATGAGATGGTAAACTTTAAGGCTGTTGGTATTAAGTGAAAGTTCTGATGTCATAAAGAGAAGAAAAACATTAATGCCAAAGCTGGGACTAAATATAGACCAACTTCAGTTTGATGTCGGGGGAAAGAGCAAATGAAGCACAAATGCCTAGAGTCTTAATTTCTTAGTGTTTACTCAATCTTCTGAAGCAGTTTTCCTGAATACCTTGGTTGAGCCTGGGGAGTTATTTCCCATCTTGCTTGTTGTGACAACTAGATCAATTCCATTTAAAGTGTCACTGACTTCATAAAACAATACAATTATTTTTTTATGGAGAGATTATTTGAAATCACCATAAGAAACAGCACGTAGCTCTATGAAGGGTGAAGGGTGCCTTGAAACACTACAAGCTGATGAGAAGTTACATGTCAAAAAGTTTAGTTTACAGTTCCTAGTGAATAATCTAGTATTTTAGACATCTGAGCTCAGTTGAATGTGTTAAAAAGTCAGCAAAAGAAAGAAGAGATAGCAACAGACAGACCTACAGATATACAGAGAAAAAGAGGCAGAACAGAAAAAGGAGAGAGTTGGAAGAAATGTCAGAGAAGGGAGTGATTGATACAGGAAAGCAGGTTGAAGAATAGAGAGAAAATGGGAATGAGTGAAGGAAAAGAGAAAGAAACAATATGGAGAGAAAAGAAAAAAATAGTAGAAAGAGGTACAAGGAATTGGAATTAGTGGTAGAGAGGAATGAGTGAGAAACAGGACAGGAGACATATAGAAAAGGAGAAGGAAAAGTTTTAAAAGGTAAGAGATCTATGAATCATAAAAAGGGGTCATTTTGATCCTTTTTGTTTCCATTTTTGAAAAAATGCATTTTAGACATAGAGTTGTGTGTAATCAGGCACTGAACTGTGTTCATAATCATGGTTACAGAATGACATATAAGTGACTGGGAGTGGTGAGCAGTGGAGAAATACTAAGATCCCTTGTTTTTAACTATTGTTTGAGTCACATTAAAATTTACAAAGCCCCTCAAACATGTGATCTCATATAAATTACTTACTTAGGGTTCCCAGAGGGCATAACCTTTTTCCTTTACCTTTTCTGGCTGAGAACGCTAAAAGAAAAAGTAAATTTACAGGGGTCTTGTAAGGAAACTGGTATAAAAATGCAAAGCATAATTGCATATATTTGAACATACATCACTGCTTTTATTTTCAGTTTCCTAATAGAATGAAGTGTTTTGTTTAGCCCTAAGTAATACCTGTGATTGGTAGGAGTTTGAATTCTCTGTTTTACACTAATGACTTCTCATTTCAGATCACAGAACAGGGCCCTTGTTTCCAGAAATGTTGCAGAAATGATAAAAACTATCATATAATAGGGGCTCATCCTTATTTCCAAAAACGTAAAAAAATTTTCTTTCGACAGATTGTCTTTTTCAACTTTACTGATGAATAACTGACAAACATAGTTGTATATATGTAAAGTGTACAAAGTGCTAACTTGACATACATATACACTGTAGAATTTCAACATTACCAAGATTAAGATTATTAATACATACATCCATCACCTCATTTAGTTAACATAGTTAACTGGTTTTTTTTGTGATAAGAATGCTTAAAATCTACACTCAGAAACTTTCAAGTTTACAGTACTATATTATGAATTATAGTCACTATGCTGTACAGTAGATCCTTAGAACTTTATCTTCTCACAAATGATAGTTTGTAAATTTTGACCTACATAGCCCCATTTCCCTCTTCCTCTATCTCCTGGAAACCACCATTCTATTCTTTGTTTCCCCAAAGTCAGCTTTTTTTGTTGATTCCACATATAAGTGAAACCATACAGTATTTCTCTTTTTCTATCTGGCAATTTCTTAGCAGAAGGAAGGAAATAATAAAGATTAGAGTGGAAATAAATTAGTTAATGACTAGAAAGACAATAGAAAAGCCTGACCAAACTAAGAGTTGGTTTTATGAAAAGATAAACAAAATTGCAAACCTTAGATGGACTTAGAAAAAGAGATTATTTAAATAAATGAAATTACAAATGAAAGAGAAGATATTACAACGGACACCACAGAAATACAAATAATCATGAGGCTATTATGAACAATTATATGTCAACAAATTAGATAATTTAGAAGAAATGGATAAATTCTTAGAAAAATACAATTTACTAGACTGAATCATGAAGTAATAGAAAATCGGAACACAATGGGCAAGATTGAATCAATAATCAAAAATCTCCTGACAAATAAATCTGAGGACCAGAGAGATTCATGGGAATGCTACCAAAAATTTTTCTCTCTTGATAAAGATTTATCCTGTAGAAAGTTTTGTTCTAAAAAATTGAAGCAAAATATTTGCATTCCCTGAAAACATGCCTTTTGTCAGAATAGTCATTTTAATCTAAGTATTCATTAGACTTTAGTGGATAAACTTTATACTTTTTGTAATGTATGCCAACATTACTGTTCCTTGATGCATCCATCCAACAGTTATTTATTATGTGCAGTACAGTATGCCAGACTCTAAGAGATCCCAGTAATGAGCCCAGTAAACCTACTTTTAAAGAATATTCATACATTTTCATTCACATTGGGCTTAACAATCAGACCATTTCATGGTGACCCCTGCATTTATTTCCATCATCAGGAGTAATAAGGAAGGAAAGGTAAACTGCATGTGAGTCATGTGCTTCAGTCTTGGTGATTAGGGAGGTGATAAATATCTCATCCTCATATCTAAGACAAAACCCCCACTTTGAATTACTAGAAAGTGATATGAGACATTATTAGACTACAAACTGCACTGCTTGCTACCAACTGAAAATGTTCTAGGAATTTTGAGGAGGAAACAATTTCTGAAGGCCAGAGTCAGAAAAGACTCTCTGGATAAGGTACGATTTTAATTTGTCCTCAAATGATAGGAAGGATTTAGATTGGTGGGAAGTGAGAGAAAGAGCATTTAAAGTGAGGTACTGGGGGAAGAAGGGGTAAAACATGATTATACTCCTAAACTAGGCTCTGAGTATAAACTAACATTGCCTTTTGGCATATATAACATTTTTTGCTTTATACTACTTTTATATATAATCATTGCCTTAGAAAGAAAGGTCTCCTAAAATTTCTTATAAAATTTCAATGAAACAGGAATGATGGCTTTCTTTGACTAAAACAGCAGCCAGAATCATTAGTCAAAATTGTGTATGTTTCACAGGTAACACTAGCTAACATTTACTGAGAATCTTCTATGTGCTAGGAACTATTCTACATTCTTACCATACATTTATCTACGTAATCCTCAAAAACAACCCTGTGAGCTATTATTATCTCTATTTTATAGGTGAGAGAACTGAAGCACAATGGGGTTTATGTAACCTTCCTAAAGTCCACACCTGGAAAGGACAGAGAATTGAAGGGGAATTGAAAGATTCAGTTCCAGATTTGCTGCCTCCAGAGCCTGCACACTATCCAGAGCTTGACCAAGAATTAAAGGGAAAGAGAGTTTTAGTCTTCTGAGGGCTAGTGACAAAGTATTAGTCCCCAGGAAGAGAGGAATCTTTTTGGGGAAGGCTCTATTACCATTGAACAATAAATACTCATAATGCATGAGTGTCACAGATAGGTTGGGTCCTTAATGGGGAGAATGAAAACATATATATTATTATTATATATTATATGTGTGTGTGTATATATATGTATATATATATACATATATACATATATATATATGTATATATGTATATATATATACATATATACATATATATATATATATATATATGTAATTTTTAGTTTTTATTTTTAAAGTGATTTCTGGGAACATTAAAGTATTACCCATTAGGCTAATATCCCCTTCACCATGACCTCAATCCTGATACATACACACTGTCCTCTACCCCCTAGGTTATTGCTATGATTTTAATTGTGTGTTTTACATAAATGATGTATCTTCTGTGTACATGAACTTATGCAGTTGTATATATTGTTTTGTAATATTGTTATATTAGTATATTTTTAACAGAAGAGGTATCATAACATTCTGAATCTGCTCTACTCTGTCATAAATCTATTTTTGTAACACAAATATGTCTCATTAATTTTTGTTATTGATGTTTTTTTTTCATCTAATCAACATGTATTGTTTTTACTCCCATTACATTATGACAAAAAAAGTTCAGGCATACAGCAAACTTGAGTTACTTTTATAGAGAATATCCATATACCTACAAACAAGATTCTAGATTCTACCATTAACATTTTACTATGCTTGATCACATGTCTATCTATGCATTCTTATATCCACTCATTAATCAATCTCCAATCTTCTGCCTCATTAAAGTGCTTCATAGTAATCATAGTATTGTGATAGCATAGTTTATTCATTCAAGGCTATTAGTATTGTAGGGAATGTTGCAATGAACATTCTTATACATTTGTGTCCATTTTGGTGAATATCTAAGAGCAAGAATTGCTGTGGTCTAAGGTATATACATTTTTTTATTTTTTTTTATTTATTTATTTTATTTTTTTTTATTTTTTATATATTTTTTTAATTTATTTTATTATCATTAATTTACAATTACATGTGCAATATTACGATTATTAAACTACCCCTTCATCAGGTCCCCCCCACCAACCCATTACAGTCACTGTCCATCAGCGTAGTGAGATGCTATAGAATCACTACTTGTCTTCTCTGAGTTGTACTGCCCTCCCCGTGCCCCCCCAACATTACATCTGCTAATCGTAATGCCCCTTTTTCCCTCTTATCCCTCCTTCCCGCCCATTTTCCCCAGTCCCTTTCCCTTTGGTAACTATTAGTCCGTTCTTGGGTTCTGTGAGTCTGCTGCTGTTTTGTTCCTTCAGTATTTTTCCTTTTTCTTATACTCCACATATGAGTGAAATCATTTGATACTTGTCTTTTTCCACTAGGCTTATTTCACTGAGCATAATACCCTCTAGCTCCATCCATGTTGTTGCAAATGGTAGGATTTGTTTTCTTCTTATGGATGAATAATATTCCATTGTGTATATGTACCACATCTTCTTTATCCATTCATCTACTGATGGACACTTAGGTTGCTTCCATTTCTTGGCTATTGTAAATAGTGCTGCATAAACATAGGGGTGCATCTGTCTTTTTCAAACTGGGCTGCTGCATTCATAGGGTAAATTCCTAGGAGTGGAATTCCTGGGTCAAATGGTATTTCTATTTTGAGTTTTTTGAGGAACCTCCATACTGCTTTCCACAATGGTTGAACTAATTTGCAGTCCCACCAGCAGTGTAGGAGGGTTCCCTTTTCTCCACATCCTCGCCAACATTTGTTGTTGTTTGTGTTTTGGATGTTGGCCATCCTCACTGGTGTGAGGTGATATCTCATTGTGGTTTTAATCTGCATTTCTCTGATGATTAGCGATGTGGAGCATCTTTTCATGTGCCTGTTGGCCATCTGAATTTCTTCTTTAGAGAAGTTCTATTCATGTCCTCTGCCCATTTCTTAATTGGATTATTTGCTTTCTGTTTGTTAAGGTGCATGAGTTCTTTATATATTTTGGATGTCAACCCTTTATCAGATACGTTTTTTATGAATATATTCTCCCATACTGTAGGATGTCTTTTGTTCTACTGATGGTGTCCTTTGCTGTACAGAAGCTTTTCAGCTTGATATAGTCCCACTTGTTCATTTTTGCTTTTGTTTCCCTTGCCCGGGGAGAAATGTTCATGAAGAAGTTGCTCATGTTTATGTCCAAGAGATTTTTGCCTATGTTTTTTTCTAAGAGTTTTATGGTTTCATGACTTACATTCAGGTCTTTGATCCACCTTGAGTTTACCTTTGTGTATGGGGCTAGACAGTAGTCCAGTTTCATTCTCTTACATGTAGCTGTCCAGTTTTTCCAACACCAGCTGCTGAAGAGGCTGTCATCTCCCCATTGTATATCCAAGGCACTTTTATCAAATATTAATTGACTGTATATGTTTGGGTTAATGTTTGGATTTTCTATTCTGTTCCACTGGTCTGTGGGTCTGTTTTTGTGCCAATACCAAATTGTCTTGATTACTGTGGCTTTGTAGTAGAGCTTGAAGTCAGGGAGTGTAATTCCCCCTGTTTTATTCCTCCTTCTCAGGATTGCTTTGGCTATTCGGGGTCTTTTGTGGTTCCATATGAATTTTAGAATTATTTGTTCCAGTTCATTGAAGAAAGCTGTTGGTAGTTTGACAGGGATTGCATTGAATCTGTAGATTGCAGTATAGACATTTTGACAATATTTATTCTTCCTAGCCAAGAGCATGGGATGCATTTCCATTTGTTAGTGTCCTCTTTAATTTCTCTTAGGAGTGTCTTGTAGTTTTCAGAGTACAGGTCTTTCACTTCCTTCGTTAGGTTTATTCCTAGGTATTTTATTCTTTTTGATGCAATTGTGAATGGAATTGTTTTTCTGATTTCTCTTTCTGTTAGTTCATCATTAGTGTATAGGAAAGCAACAGATTTCTGTGTGTTAATTTTGTATCCTGCAACTTTGCTGAATTCAGATATTAGTTCTAGTAGTTTTGGAATGGAATCTTTAGGGTTTTTTATGTAGAGTATCATGTCATCTGCAAATAGTGACAATTTGACTTCTTCTTTACCAATCTGGATGCCTTGTATGTCTTTGTTTTGTCTGATTGCTGTGGCTAGGACCTCCAGTACTATGTTGAATAACAGTGGAGAGAGTGGGCATCCTGTCTTGTTCCCGATCTTAGATGAAAAGCTTTCAGCGTCTCGCCGTTAAGTATGATGTTAGCTGTGGGTTTGTCATATATAGCCTTTATGATGTTGAGGTACTTGCCGTCTATACCCATTTTGTTGAGAGTTTTAATCAGAATGGATGCTGAATTTTGTCAAATGCTTTTTCAGCATCTATGGAGATGATCATGTGGTTTTTGTTCTTCTTTTTGTTGATGTGGTGGATGATGTTGATGGATTTTCGAATGTTGTACCATCCTTGCATCCCTGGGATGAATCCCACTTGATCATGTTGTATGATCCTCTTGATGTATTTTTGAATTCGGTTTGCTAATATTTTGTTGAGTATTTTTGCATCTACGTTCATCAGGGATATTGGTCTGTAATTTTCTTTTTTGGTGAGGTCTTTGCCCGGTTTTGGTATTAGAGTGATGCTGGCTTCATAGAATGAGTTTGGAAGTATTCCCTCCTCTTCTATTTTTTGGAAAACTTTAAGGAGAATCGGTGTTATTTCTTCTCTATATGTCTGGTAGAATTCAGAGGTGAATCCGTCAGTCCCAGGGGTTTTGTTCTTGGGTAGTTTTTTGATTACCAATTCGATTTCGTCACTGGTGATTGGTCTGTTTAGTTTTTCTGTTTCTTGCTTGGTCAGTCTTGGAAGGTTGTATTTTTCTAAGAAGTTGTCCATTTCTTCTGTGTTTTCCAGCTTGTTAGCATATAGATTCTCATAATATTCTCTTATGATTCTTTGTATTTCTGTGGGGTCCGTCGTGATTTTTCCTTTCTCATTTCTGATTGTGTTTATGTGTGTAGATTCTCTTTTTCTCTTAATGAGTCTGGCTAGGGGTTTATCTATTTTGTTTATTTTTTCAAAGAACCAGCTCTTGGTTTTATTGATTTTTTCTATTGTTTTATTCTTCTCAATTTTATTTATTTCTTCTCTAATCTTTATTATGTCCCTCCTTCTGGTGACTTTGGGCCTCATTTGTTCTTCTTTTTCCAATTTCAGTAATTGTGTCTTTAGACTATTCATTTGGGAATGTTCTTCCTTCTTTAAATAGGCCTGGATTGCAATATACTTTCCTCTTAGAACTGCCTTTGCTGCGTCCCACAGAAGTTGTGACTTTGTGTTGTTGTTGGCATTAGTCTCCATACATTCTTTGATTTCTGTTTTGATTT
>JAVSCE010008846.1:0-95000 GCA_032199065.1 Smutsia gigantea
TCGCGGTAGCCGGCATTTTGGCCAGTGGCTTCCGACACGAGCAAATCCCCACAGTGCAGGTGTGGACGTGGACTGGAGTTTAGGGAACCAGGACTGGGTCCTGCCCTTTCTTTCCCTGCTCACCTCTCCTTGATGAAAGGAGTTTTACTTCTCTTTCTTCCCTGGAGAAGTGTGGCAGTGAGTGCCGTGAGCTCCATTGCTTTCTCTCAGGCGGCTGCCTTTTCCAGTGGAGAGGACTGCTTCATGATGTTTTTCCTGCACAACTGGGAGTTTTTATTCAATGTTACCAGCACCCTGGTCTCATGCTGGCCCTGTGGTTGCTGGGTTAGGGGTGCACCAAGGGTCAGCTGGCAGCTGATGTATCTGGGGAGCTCCTTTGATGGCAGAGGGACAGGAGAAAGGCTCTTGAGGAGACATGCAGCTTCTAAGTCCATGTCCTTGAGCACAGCTGGCGGGAGGTCGGATAACAGCAAGGTGAGGCGCTGCAGGGTCCCGGCTGGTGGGAGCCCTGTGTTGGAGAGGGCACTCTTCCCCTCAATGGCCAAATTCTTCCTAGCTCTTCAGGGTGTGGTGTCTTTGGGCATGGAGCTCTTGGTAAATGCATGGCGTCCACAGGTTGGAGATAAATGAGAAAATAGGCCGAGAGGAAGGGGTGTGGGCAGCCGCTGTGTGACTGTGACACTCCCAGGGAAGCAGGGGCTCCTGGCTCCGGCCCAGGGGCCTGATCTGGGTCATCCTCTCCTTCCCTTGCTGTTTGCCTGACCATCTCCATCTTTCGTTTTCTATCTTTTTTGCGCATCTGCTTGTTTGGCCCACCTGTCTTTGCTCTCTGGGCTGCGTCCTTGCTGCTGGCCTGAGCTGTGTGACCATTCACGTCTTTCTTTAAGTTCTTCCACTCCTGGGGACGTGTACTACTCACACACATGCATGTGTGCATATTTTCTACAGGCTTTTGCTTCCTTCTCTGCCCCAGATATGAGCAGACGTGGGAATGAATCTGCCAGACTTTCCCCAGGACTCTGTCCAGGCCCAGTGCTCCTGAAATGAGACCGAAGGAGCTGGGCTGGTGGCAGCCGTCCAGTGGCCAGATGGCCGCACTCCCTCAGGGCAGTGCCTCGCATTGCTGAGGCCTTGCCCTGGAAACTGCCCACATGAGCATCTCCTCGCACCTCCTCCAGAGCGTGCCAGCCCAGCGCTCTCCGGGAACAAACTAAAATGCAAACGACATGGCAACCCTCGGAATTCCAGCCCTGTCATAGGCATTTCCAAGTCCCTTGTGCCTTGGTCGCATGGTGGGCTCTGCCAGTCTGAAGGGGCTCCGGGTTGCTGCAAGCTGAGGGCACATGTGATCCAGTCCAGAGGGGCTGAGAGCTGGGCAGCTGCCTGTGCCTTCAGCTAGCAGGGGCCCTCCCTGCTGGGAGCGGGCCGAAACTGTGCAGCCCAGGCCCCAGGAGCAGAGCTGCCCGATGACAAAGGCAACTGGTGTCGATGTTTATGCATGAGAGGCGCCCAGTCCCGGACCTGCTGCCGTGTCGTCTGTGCAGCCTTTCGGATGATCTCCCTGCTGGCTGCCTCACAGGAATTTGAGATGAAGAAACCTGTTGGAGTCTGCTGCTCTCTCCCTCAGGGAGGCAGGGCCTTTCAGATGAAGAGGGAATGGTGAGTCCTGGAGAGGAAGGAGGGGCTTCAGAGCATTTGCAGAAATGTTTCTGGACTCTCGCTCCTCCCTCAAAGTTCTGGAACACCCTTCTCAACTCTTCATGATTTCCCCAACTCTAAATACTCACTTCCACTTTTGATAAAAGCGTTGTGTTGTAAAAACCTGCTTAGTAGAAGACCAAGAGGGTCAGTTTTAGGTAGCCAGCGGGTGACTGACATCCTGGCTTGTGGGGACGGAGGCATTTCTTGGGACACAGGACTTCAGGTCCCAAATCAGGACGGTTTGGGTGCATCAGGATACTGGGTGATCCAAAGCTGGGATGGAGCCCCGTTCACCCCAACACTGGGAGAAAATAATGGGAGGCAGAATGCTGCACAAAACCAAGGGTTGCTGGCATTAGCTCCTGCCCTCAGGACCCTCTGGGGAAAGTGCCCTGACGAGCTGAGGAGGATGAAGCCCCCCTTTGGGATATTCTTGAAAACCGAAAACTACACATGTTTAGATGGGAGCAGTGGAGTTTGACCTTGAGTCTCTGCCACTGGCACAAGCAGAGGTGTGGGGCGGGTGACGGCGTGCACAGCTAACCCCAGGGCGCATGTATTGAACGAGGTGAACCCGTCTTTTCATGGATCTACCAAACACATCTTAAATGTATTGATATTTTTGTCTGAACTGACTAAAGACTGCAAAATGCATCTAATGTAGTGACAAGATTGCAGAGCCACTTGGGAAAGAGCCATTCTTTCAAATTCCTCTGCTTGGGAACATGAGACTGTGCTGCCAGGTCACAGGGACAGGTGTCGTGTCAGCCCTGCAGCAGAGCCGTGGCAGTGAGATGGTGCCAGGCGGCATAAGCTTGTTTGGATTCACAACGAAGGCTTGTGCGATGTACTAGGCACGTGGTTTTCACGATCACGGCTCATCTGCGGCAGGAAGCACTCCCTGACAGGCGGACTTCCCACAGGTGAGGGCCAGGAGGCCCAGCCAAGCACATTGGCTGGGAAGCACACCTGGGCCTGACTTCAGGGGTTGGCCCTGTGACTGGGCACGTCACCGAGCAAGTCTTGTTCTCATGTGCAAAATGAGGGGGCTTGCTCTTCCAGTTCTAAAAATGCTACATTTCTAATGACGTTTAACAAGAGCCACTGATGGTGGACCGACTTTCAGGTAAATGGTGGCTGCTTGGGAGAAATGTGATCTCAGATGGTTCTAGGAGACCCACCCTCTACTTGTAAAAACATAATAAGAGACTAAATTTAAAAAGACAAGTTCATTCAAGGAGACAGGAAGTTGTACGTAAAACCCACTTAACCTCGGTATGTCCTTGGTGGGCGGGAAGCAGGCCCAGGCACACGGGGCAGACACTGCTGGGACACCTGCAGACCTCGGCCTGTGCAGGCCGGCTGGCTTGGGATGGTCGGCAGCCAGAAGCCAGGGCTGGGCCTGCAGCTGAGTAACCCGGGCAGGCTCCTAACCAGGTGAACCCCTGGAGCCTGGAGGGCATCCTGCCTATGTTTGGGAGCTGTCTGCACCAGCTTCTCCCTTTAGCTGCTGCTCCTTCTGAGCTGTTGATTTTGGAGGCTGTCCTGTGCCGCTCCAGTGCTTCGTGTGGTCCCCAGCCCTTCCCAGCAGGTAACATTCCTGTGGGCTGGCATCATTCCTCAGCCTCCTCCAGCTGTGCAGTCAGCTTCGCGTGCAGATACCAGGGGACCACGGGCTGCAGACACGGAGCATGCACCCAGGGTTCCCGACATCCAGCATCTTCAGAAGGCCTGTATGCAGTGCCTGCACTTCCCATGCTGATATCCAGGAGAACAGGTGACTCCAGGACTCCTGGGTTCAGGGTTGAAGGCCTGCAGCCCAGGGGCTTCCCTCCCGAACCACGGCCTGCGTGCCGGCTGCCTGCTGAGCGGATGGCACCTGTGCTGGGCCCGCGGCCACGGCTCAGGCCTGGACAGGCCAGGTGAGACCAAATTCCTGAGCCTCGTGCCTGCTCAAGAACACCCTGCCTCTGGCACGGCAGGAATTTGGGGCTGCAGGCAAGGGCCGGGAATGCAGGGTAGAGGGAAGGAGGGGCCCTGGGGTGGCGCGACACCCACCCACCACCTCCAGCCTGTGCATGTCATGCAGGGCCTCTGCTCATTCACACTGGCGCAGCACACACGCAGGCCTGTGGGCACTACTGGAGCTACCTGGGAGCCCTTGCCCACACGGGCCTGGTCCTGCAGTCACCACAAGCAAAGGTGGGACACGTCACCCTGCTGCGTCCCAAAGGGACAGCTGTCAGCAGCACAGCCCGGACCATCTGCTCCTGCCAGGTCCCTGGCTGTGTGGACGGCTGTGCGTGGTCTGTGGGTCTGTGCCTCACTGGCCCAGCCGTGTGTCTGGCTGCAGACGTGCAGCATGGGGTGGGCCTCGACAGCTGAGGGACGCGTCCATAGCAGCGAAGTCTCCTGCAGAAGCAGGACTGCCTGCCAATGGCAGCCCACCTGGACTCCTCCCTCTGTCCTCAGGGAGGACAACCATGGGGACCACGTGGGGGTCACGTGGGGGACATCCCCTAGCGGGCTGTGGGTGGGGTCATGTGGCGCAAACTCCCCATGGCACGTATTCTGGGGATGAGGTGGTAAGGGTGGCAGTGCCCCTGGAGTGAACTGGTTGGTGGTGGAGGCAGAGGCAGGTGGCCAGCTTTTCTGCAGGAAGCCGACTGTCTGGCACCGTGTTCCTGCTGCAGCAGCTTCATCACACAGGCTTTAGGCTCAGGTCATTAATCTGAATTAATTAGGGTTCTGCAGTCCAGAGGGATCCCAGGGTGGAATCTGAGTGGAAGGGGCAGGCTGCAGCTGGGGCGCAGACGCTGGGCTGGCGGGGGGAGGCCTGGGGGCTCCCTGAGGTGGGTCTGTGTTGGGGAGGGAGGCTGAGGGGCTTCCTGAAGGATGAACTCAGCTGGATGGGGGCATTGCGCAGAGGCTCTGGCTGGCGCAACAATTCTGGTCACTGAATTGTCCCGGCGTGCAGGTCTCTGTCCTCCTTCTGCCACCCCAGCCTGGGGGCAGATTTACCCTGATTGGCTGATCTGCTCTCCTTCAGCAGAGCCCCAGGGGTCGGCTGGTGCCTCTTTTTTGAGCTTGTGTTGCTGAGAAAGCATTTGATGTGCATTTACCACCAGCATCCCACATTCGACTGTTCTGAAACCAAATGCAGAATAAATGGTGCTCCAAAGGGAAGGACGTGGTGCATGGCATTGTCAGGATGCCGGAGAAGGTGTCCCGGCTGGGTGGGACTTGAGTGGAGAGAAGAGTGGGAATTAACTGGGCCAGGACAGAGCTGAGCACATCCTGCACAGAGGGCGTCCTGGCTGGGGGGACCGGCAGAAGGTGGGTGCAGAGAATTCTGGAGAGGGAGGAAGAGGCAGCTGGAGCAGGAGGCTGGAACTGGGATGCAGCGTGTGTGTGTGTCACACATGTAATTTGGCCTTATTCTCAGGGCGATGGAAAGCCAGTCAAGGTGAAGAGAAGAGGTGCGGTTGGGGGTGCTGCGACCACATGGATGATCATGGTCTGGCTGCTGGGACCACAGGAAGGTGGCAGGGAGACTGGCACAGACTGTCCGGGTGCAGGCGAGTGGGCTGGCGGGCTCTGTCAGTCCGGCCCTGGCACAGGTGTCTTGTATTTGGGGCAGAGTGGTGGCAGTTACTTACCCTCTTTTGACGTGGACCCATGCGGTCACATGGATAGAGCCATGCTTCAGAAATAGTAGACCTGGGTTAAATCTCACCTGTTCTGTTTAATAGCCTTGAAACTTTGTGCACGTGGGATCCAAGCCATAGGACTTGATATCAGGAGGGCTGATATTGTTGAATTGTCAGATAAAAGTAATAACTTGCATCAAGTTCCAGGGACAGTGCTCAAGACTTGCTCAGGGCCTGAGAAGGAATGGTGGCAAGGGTAGGAGGAGAGAGTTGGTTTGTCTATTATCTTAGCCTTGAGAAGTAAATATTCATATCAATTTGAACATGTGAGCCCCATAAGAAGCCCTGAGGTGGGGGAGAGACTACCTCCTGGAGGATGGATACAGTGTCTTCTGGGTGGCATGCATCCTGCACAGATGGGAGTGGTCAGCGGTGCATGGGGTGAAGTGAGTCGCACACTTGACATAGGAAAGGCCTGAGGTGCAGAGGTGTCCTTGTGATTGCTGGGTTCTCATGTCCCCAGACAGCTGCTGCCACTCCTCGCTTGCCCCTGCTTCCAGAACCATCCTGCTATCCACCCCAGCCTCCTGTAGAGGACCCTGTTTAAAGCATGGCTCTCAGGGGGCCAGTGCGGCAAAGCCTACAGACCCAATTTCTCAACTTGACGTATGAGGAACCTCCCTGCCGTTTCCCAGTGGGCATTCTTGTCTGCTCGGCCCTGTGGGACCTTCCCTGCTTCTGGCCACTTCAGGTGCCTCTTTCCCAGTTGAGAAGGACTTCCTCCAAGAAGCCTCTGGGGGGAAACTTCCTCTCTTGCACTTGTCCCTCCACAATCCAGGCACGGGCATGGCTGCTGTTTGCATGCTGGCCCTTCATGTCCATACAGGCTGTATGATGTCCAAGGACAGAACCAGGGTGTGCACACTCTCTGGGTCTCTCCCTGGGCGGGGCACGTGGAAGGTCTGTGTGCATGCTTGCTCTTGTACCACAGATGGAAAAGAGAATGCCCTGTGGCTGTACCTGAGAATATGTCCCTGGGTGAGGAGGCTGGAGGAGCAGCAGCTACAGACCCAACTGCTGGACTGGCGGAAACCTGCCAGCTGAGGCCACAGAGCCAGAGAGGAGGGCGGGTGAGGGCTTTCGGATCCTGCCAGGTTTCAGTCTGAGGGCCAGCTGCCTTTTGGGTAAAGCTGTTACTAAGGTTGAAATGTGAAGAACAGCCTTGCAGCTAGAGTGTAGATAGTGAAATTTGATCAGGCACTATAATTTGATAACTGGTGTTAATTACAGGTCTCAACTAAGAAGACTAAGCTGCCCATGTTAAGGAGCTATTCCAGCTTATAGTAATAGTGTTAAAACTAATGAATTTGAAAAACTGGGCTTATTTTGACACTTAACATTTCCTGTCATCTACATCTAATCACCCGGGCATGGGGCTTTCCTCCTGAAATGTGTCCTAGGCTTCTGCCAGGCTCGGCCCTCAGTGGGGCTGACACCACGCCAGTCTGCTTTGAGGCGGCCTCTCTCCCTTCTGAACAATCCTGCTTTCCAGGCTGTTGACCTCCTAAAGCAGATGGCGCCCCAGCGGCCCCCATCGAGAGGCTCCTGGTGGCCTTCATTCCTGGTGAAGCCCAGAGCCTTCCTCTTGTTGAATTCTCCCGTCTCTCTCCACTGTGTGACTGTGATCACCCTTGTTCCTCTGCTGGGAATGTCCACCCTCCGTGCCACCCTGACAACTCCAACCTGGCTGGCAACGCCTGACCAGTAGGAACCTCCTTACTCCTCGTGCCTGACGGACCCTGTGGCTTGTTACTGTTTCTCTCCCTTCCTCTGAGATGTGAGTAACACAGGGACAGAGAGGTCATGGCCCTCCTCAGAGCACAGAACTTTGCTTTGAAAGTAGCAGGTATTCAATAACTTTTAGCTGATTTGAATAAGGTGCACTCCTGGTTTTGATAAACTTGTGTGTCATCGTGCATGGAAGTCGTACATGTTGTGTGATTGAGTGAAAGAGAAAAGGCCAGCTGCCAATGGCTCACTGGCCCCCGGGGTTGCTGAGCGCCAGGCTCTGAGGGCCACCTGCCCCCCCACACCTGCACATAGCGGGTGCCTGGCACACCTTACACAGGGCTTCAGTAAACCTTCTTGCTTTGCCTTGATGATGGTGAAGGACACACAGGGGATGGGTCTGTCTGTAGGACATCTTTTCCAGACCAACCATTCTTCACCTCAAGGGCAGAAGAAATCGCTGGGGGAATCTGCTCAGGTTGCCACACCTCTACGGAGCGTCCTTCTGCCCCAGGCTGGGCTGGCTGTTTCCGGAACTCACCTACTCAGCATAGGTTGACAGGCCCTGTCGGGCAGTAAGTCACTGTCTCTGGGTGGTTGGTGCTCCATTTCCAGGAAACTCCCTGGCCATGGGGTGGCAAGCTGATGGACTGATGAGCTTGGTCCCTTTGAAAGGGAAGGGAGATCCCGTGCTGCCCATGGCCCCACACACCGGGCACTGGACATGCTCCCTAATGTCCCGTGTGCTGTTAGGGGTCCGGTGGCCAGCTGTCTTCTGAGGCCTTCCTTCTATATTTGAGCTGGAATCTACGTCTCAGCATCCACTTCTCACCAGCAGTCCTCCCGGTGGCTGCATGAGCCCGTGTTGCTTTTTAAGACCTTGGAGTTTCAGCCTCATGTGCTCCAGGACCTGCTAAGGAGTGGAACTGTCATAATAAGGTGTCCTTGTCAGTTTGCAGAGGTGCCACGGCCCTGAACCTTCCCAGCCAGCATGACGGGCACTGCAAGCAGCCCCACATTCCCACACGCGCTCTTCCCACAGCCTGCTCCCCAGGGTGAGGGCTGCTCACACCGTCGTTCTTTCACAGACATTCCAAGGGAGCCAGTCCCGGTCCTATCTGCCTGACAGAAGCCTACCTGGTACTCAGTAGGTGCCAGATGCCCCTTCCGGGCACTTTGCAAACATCGGCTTATTTATCTTCACTATAAAAGGCACTACTCTGTCTCTATTTTGGAGCAGCTGAGGCCCCAAGAGCTTAGATAACTTTTCCCATGCCACGTTTGCGTGGGACTCGGATCTAGGTGAGCTGAGCCAGCATGCCCTGTACTCCTCGCTTGATATTAGAGTCTTTGAGATTTGGCAAAAGCAAGGACATTTCAGTGAAAATCACTTTCTTTGGCACTGAGCTTCCAACCAGGTAGAATTAAAGAGAACTTAGAAGCAAGCCTGGGGCAGGTGCCTGGGCCATGTGGCTCTCAGACGACAGCCATGTTTTATAGCCCTGCATGCTGACCACCTCCTCGTGCCAGCAAGCCCACCTTGGCTCCCCAGAAGCACACCAGAGCCCTGGGCCCCTCCTCCTGAGACATTTCCTCGATGGGTTTTCTATCTTCTCATAAGCAGGTCTTACTCTTTCTTTGCAGAGTCGACTGGCCGAGGATGCGGATGTGTCCTGAAACATAAACAGGCATGTGCAGTGATTACATGCAGAGAACATACCACAGACCCTTTGATAAACACCAGCACCCACATGTGGCTGCCTGATCATGCCGTCCACTCCCTAGCGTCTCATGCGGCCTTTGTCATAGGCATACCATCAAGGACTCCCCTGCATCTGAGTGCCCCCTGCACCCCTGGGACCTTCTCCTGTGCACAGGACCCCTTCCTCTGACCGAGGACCAACGCCCTGGTGCCACAGGCCTAGCCCTTGCCTGGCCACAGTGGACACCACGGGGTCTGTGTTCACCAGCTGGAGGAGAGGCAGTCACAGCCCCTCCAACTTAGAGTTGGGTGACTTGCACTGTCATGTCACTGGACTGTCCCCACTCTTAGCCTCAAGTTTCCCAAACAATAGCAAAATCTCATGTCTCCAGGAGACAGACTGAATTCCAATGTTCCCACATTCCTACCATGAATAAAAGCCAAAGGGAACCCAAATGGAGGGTGGTAGGCCACGTTGGGTGGGTGCTGGACTATGGGTTTATTTTGTTTTGTTTTCAGTGCGGCCCAGGACTCTCTGGAAAAAGTGACGTGCTTGATCCTGATGTCTGGAACAGCCAAGCTCCTGTGACAGAAGTGGCAAACTGGATCCCTCACCAGGGCCTGGCATGTGAATAGATGTCCACCTGGCAATGGAATCCTGGGTGGAAAGCTGAACTTGCTCCCCAGCCCCAGACATGAGAGGGAGGCTGCCGGGTGAATGGGAGAGCAGGGGTCTGGGAAGGAAGCCTGGAGCTACCTTCGTAGAGTCTGAAAATATGTGGGTCAGGAATGCTTATCTCTTGACCCTGTGGAGGGAATTGGGGGGAGACTTAGAGGGCTGCATTAGGGATTACCTGGAGGCCATCTCCCAACTCCTGCACTCTTCTAGAATTGCTGGTCCCTAGAAGGGGGCTTCCTTGTCAACTTGTCCTATTAGCTGATGAGTGGGCCACACAAAATGCCGTATAAACAAGGGGTGACTTGTTTCTGTTTGAAATCTTGCTAATCCCAGGGGAGCTGCTAGGTCACCAGTGGGGACCCTTCTGCAGATGTTTACAGCCTGGAGAGTCTATTCATTGCTGCACTTCACCTTCCTTATTGGAAACCCAGTGGTGCCAGTTCACGGGGCTGCACTGCGTGACACATGGCCTCAGCTGTGGTATGCACAACAAGGCATGCCCAGACTTGGGCCTCTGAGTCCCTGCAGGCGGCCTGCCCTCTGCTTGGCTTCCTTGCACTATGCAAATTCGCATAGCATCCTGGCCTCTGGCCTGCGATGAAGTGGGGCTGAGCAGAGGCTCTGCACACTGCTGCCTGGGGCAGCCCCAGACCAGCAGGAGGAGGCTCTTCCTCTTGACCTGGGAGAAGGAAGGCAGGATGGGAAGCCCTGTTGTCACATTGGCTGTGGTCCCAGCAGCTTATCTCCAAAGTTAAAAACCCACAGCAAGTGCCATTTGCCAGTTGTGCAGCCGTGTGAGCAGCATCAATGCAGCCCTTCATGCTCCTGGCTCTGGCCCCTGGCATGCGGCCGTCTGCAGGAACAATGCCAGAGGGACAGATGTAGAGCCCAGACCATGGGGATGAAAGAAGAAAAGTCTGTTTGCTGCAGCCAGCAGAGGAGGAGGAACAGGACCCAAACCGCACAATTAGGCTCCCAGTTAGAGCACAGGCACGTGCTTGCACATGCACCCCTCCAGGGTGGAGACAGCACGCATTTAGGGCAGCTCCTCTGCAATTCCATTCTGTGACCTGTGGGACGCCAGGCAGCTTCCAGGGACTGGGTTCATGGGTCATGAAATACAACCATTGTGCCAGAAGTAAATCTTAAAAACAAAAACTGTTCCTTCTCTTGCTACTTGATTGGTGCTAAGGGAGAGTTTTGTCAATAGAAAGATAGTAACTTGAGAATCAAATGCATTTTTTTAATGTAAATATTATACCTGAGAGCACAACCTACCCTGTCTCTGAATTTGAAGTGAAAGCTACGGCTTTGCGATGCCCCCGGCCTACTGACGTTTCTCAGGACCTTTCAGGGAGTGGAGTCGTGTGGAGAACCCCTGTCCTTTCCCCAGACGTTCCTCCACCCACCCTCCAGCTAACACCTTCAGGGGTGAGACCTCCTCCCCACCCCAAACCTCCGGGACGCCCCTTACCAGGGAGGCAGTGACTGGCCTGAGCGTCATGTTCGGGGCGGTGTCAAGCTACACCATGGATTTCCTCACTGTGGTGGGGTTTCGGGGTGTAAGTGGTGGGTGCATGCATGCGTGTGTGAGGGCTGCAGGAGGCAGACTCTCCCTGTTTTGGGTCCTTCCTCTGCCCACATATGAGGTGGGCACCCCTGTGCAGTGTAGCAGCCCCCCTTACCCACAGGGGATGCCTGAAACCAGGGGTACTACTGAGCCATAAGCATCGTCTTTGCCACACACACACAGCTGGGATGAAGTTCAGCTTATAAACTAGGCACAGAAAGAGATGAACAGCATCACTGGTAATAGAGCAGTGATAACAGCGCACATAACAGAAGTCTGTGAACGGGCCTCTTTCTCTAAACATCTTCCTGAGCAGCCCTCACCCTCCTCCCTGTGATGTGAAATGCTGAAACGCCTGCGTGGCGAGAGGGACTGAGGTGGGTGACACGGGCCCTGTGACGCGGTGACCTAGAGATGGGCTGCTAGTGACCTGAGGGTACATCAGGAGGAGGACCGCCTGCTTCTGGATGCGGGGAACCTCGGGTACCTGAAATGTGCTAGTGAGGACAAGGAACTGACTTTATCTTACTTAAATTTTGTTAGTCGACTGTGAATAGTCATCTGTGGCTGGTGGCTCCCACACAGAGCTGAAAGTCACTCACCTTTCTTGGTGCCCGAGCCATGGAGAGAATGATGGTTTATATCATTTCCCCTGGTTTCTTCTTTTGTGGAAGCTCGCCTGGCTTATTGTCTGAGGAGTCTCTGCAGGCACACCATCTTTCCCAGGTAGGGCATGAGGTGCTTTGAATTTGGGCCTCTGGTTAGGCAGGTTCAGGCAGAGACCCCACGGCTCCTAGGGGCTCTGCAGGAGGCACTGAGTCACGCTAACACGCTCCAGGGTAGCACTTGCTGCTGGGAGAGAAATGGTGACAGGCAGCGAGCGATGAGAAGGCCACCGAGCCTCCCAGGCTGGGCAGAGCTCGGGGCCCTGGTCGCCCCATGAGGCCCAGGGCCCACCATCACACCGTGGAGCCCCTGTGGCGGGCTTCTCTGAGCCGGAGGCTGGTTGTTCGAACTCTGCCCTAGCATGAGTCTGAGAGCCGGACCTTTTCCCGGGAGCTGATGTCAGCTGCGCTTTGCCTTCTAGGGTACAGATGCCAGGAAAACAGAGCAGTTACTACAGTGGTGGCAGACACCAAGGGGCTTTCCTGAAGTTTGCAGAAATGTAGTCAGGAAGTCAGCATAGTGACCGGCTGTGTGACAGCTGCACAGACGGGACAGTGGTGGTCCTGGGGACTGGTGAGGGGCAATGGGGAGTCAGGGTTTAATGGGGCCAGCCTCCAGCTGTACAAGATGAAAAACTTTTTTGTCAGTTAAAACTCTTTTTTAGAACTATGGGAGTGTATGGTCGTGAAGGTTGCACACCAGTGTGAATGTGCTTAAATGTACAAAAGTGTATATTTAAAATGTATTAAGATGGTAAATGCTACGTGTATTTTGCCACATACACAAAAACACATCTCCAGAAAAGAATATTTTTGATACATTGTTGTACGAGAGACACCGTGCAATGTCACACCAGTAAAAGATGTTTCTAGGAGTGATAGAGAAAAACAAGCCAAAAATGTGTGAAATGTACAAGTGTGTTTTAAAGAACATGAGTAAAATGAAGATTAAGTTTAGAATGAGAACTTACCAATCTGCTTGAAGCTTTTGTGTGTCCCTAACGGACTGTCTCTCACTCCCTCATCCTAAAGGCAATCATTATCCTGAGCTTTTATAAAGGTCGCCTTGATTTTCTTCAGCGTTCTGCCACATATGTATGTATCTGTACATCTGCAAACCACATGCTCTTCAGCACTGCAAGTGTCAGGGCTTTTCATAAATGGACTCACGCTACAGGTGTCCTTAGGTGATATGCTGGTTTCATTCCACATGAAATTTTTGAGACGCACAACTGTGACCGTCGCTGTCACCTCGCCAGCTGTGAGCTGCGCTGTGTGAACGTATCACATTAACGCACCCATTCTGTGGGCGGTAGACGTCGGCTGCTTCAGTTCTTTTACTGTTTCATCAGCGTTGCTTTATACATTCTTGTGCAGACTTTCTGGTGCACATGTGCGAGAAGGCCACAGACGGAGCGTGCTTCCAGCTCCCTTTGTTGAAGGCCTAACCCCCAGTGTGACAATGTTAGGATGGGGCCTCATGGGGTGATTAAGTCATGTGGGAGGAGCCTGCACGCGTGGGGTTCGTGTCCTTACAAAAGAGCTGTGGCATCCCCTCCACCATGAGAGGAGAACGAGTCCCTGGACCAGGGCACAGCTCTCACCAGACCTGGCTGTGCCGGCGCCTTGATCCTGGACCTCGGAACTGTGAGAAATAAATTTCTGTTGTCTGTAAGCCATGGGTTCGTGGTGCTCTGCTGTAGCATCTTGCGTGGACTAGGACAGCGTTCCTCGCCACTCCTCTAGCAGCAAGGCTGTGCCTGGCAGGCGTATGCATGTGCAGTTTTCACGAAATGCTCAGGTGTATCTCAAGGTGTCCAATCAGTTTACAAACCCACGTCAGCATCTGTGTTCTCATTGCTCCACATCCTCAACAGCATTGGTTATGTGCTGATTTTTCATTTTGGGGGGCCATCTAATGTGTATTCATATGTAGCTATTTTAATTTATATTTGCCTGGTTACCAGCTGATGAGGTTTAACATTTTTTATACGTTTATTGCTCATCTTTCTTTTTCTGTGAAATTGCATCATGGCTTCTGCCCATTTATCTCTTGGGTCCTGCTTTTTTTCTTCCTTTTTGAGTCTTGAAGGCATTTATACACTCTAGAGACTAGTTTTTTCTGTTAAAAGTGTTGTAAATATCTTTCCCTGGTTTTGCTTCTTTTTTGCTCTTTGGTGATGGTGAACAGAAGTTTTTCTTCCTTCTCATTTTCCTTATTCCATGTTATTTCATACAAACAATAACGTTATTTTATTTCCATCAAGGTGGGCCACAGAGCTGTGGTTTCAAACAGGTTTTTAGTATTGAATTTCTTTTTTTTCTGCAGCTGAAGTTCAGATAAATAAAGTGAGGCATTTTATCATTTAAGAAATTCAGAACTGTTTTATTAAACCTTAAAATGGTTGAATTAATCTTTTCATGACATACATCTGAGTCTAGTTTAAGAAATCTTTATACAGATACTGCCTTATATTATCTTCTAAAATTTTTTTTTTTTTTTTTGCCTTTCACATTTAGGTCTTTATTCCACCTCAGATCCACCCTGTGTAGCATGTGACAAGGACAATTTTCATTGCACTATGTGGATGAAGTCATCCCAAGATTAACCTACTCATCACCCACACCACTGCTTTCTCCCCTGGCACTCCAGTCATGCCAGATGGCTCTCGGTTCTTCAAAAACGCACCTGTTCCCTCTTACCAGGACCTGTTTGACTTGCCCTGTCCTCTGCCCCAAACACTCTGTCTCTGGCCCTCCTCAGCTCCTTTGCCTGCTCATTCTCACAGTGTGTCACCTTCTACCTGCTCCACCTCCAGCACCTCGGCTGCAGCCTCTGCTCCGACTTCCTCGTCCTCCTGGCTCCTGAGGCCTGGTGCAAGCAGTCTGGGCCCCAGCACTATTGCTAGCACAGTGACTGGAACACCATTCCACCATCCTCGTGCCTGTCAAGCCTCGCCTCCTCCTCATTCTGCGGAGGTTCATTCCCAGCGTGTTGAGGCTCCTTGCAAACACCTGTGAGCTTCCTGCCACCTGCCTCTGTTAGAGTCAGCTGGTAAGTGGTTAGATCCAATTTGACCTACTCCACGCCCTGCACTCAACCACTGACCCAGTTTTTTTTTTAATTGGATTTTTGTTACCAGTGCCTTTTACCCCCACCCCCACCCCTTGGGAAGAACTAATGGGTATGTTCCTTTCACATTTTCGTGTTTGAGAGGGTCTGCTTCACGCCTCATGCCTCAGCGGACATTCTATTCTCCAGCCACGATTTCTGTCAGAAGTCCGTGGTTATATTACAGTTCCTTTTTCTCTGGATTGATTGCGCTTCATCCAGGCTGATACGTGCTGCCTGGTTAGTAGCTTGTATTTTCTATTAATGTGCCTAAAAAGTCTTTTCTGTATCCTTTGGGCTCCGTGGTTTAAGGAGGTTCTGTATTGGCACCTGTTCCTGGCAGTTTTAGACACATTTCCTTCTATAACGAAGGCAGGCAGGGTTGAGTTTGCATCACTGGTCACCCAAGAGGCTCCAGGTGTGCCGCTCATGCTCCTGTTTGACATGATGCTCATGAGTTCCCCTCAATCCCTTTCGCACATAATGAGGACAGCTTGACTTTCTTACAAGCCCCGATGTGAATGCTGCCTAGTGTTGCTCCTGTTTGTGGGGCTCTAGCTGAAGCTGGGTCAGCCTTTGCGGCAGGATGTGAGGGCTGCTCTTGCTTCCGAGCATTATCCTGTCCTAGGGTTCATGCCACCTGCAGGGAAAACGGTGGGCTCTCAGAGGTCCCTGCGGCCACAGAGAGCCCTGGAGGGGGCCTGGGATCCCCTGCCCACGGAGGCTGTAGTGCAGGCAAGGCTTCTATCCTCCAGGAGCCGCCTTCGGCTCCTCTTCAGAGCAACTCTCTTCGTCACTCTGCTGCACACGTGAGCACTGCTGGGAATTCTCCTTTGCTGGCCCATGCTTTCTGGCCTTCCCTCCCTGGGTATGGGCCATTGGGGGTAAGCAAGGATGGAAACAGAGCCGCCTTTTTTTTTCATCTTACCATTTTTGAAATTTATGGTTTCTTTCCTCATTTTACTGCTACTCATTTAATTTTTGGTTACAAAAAAACAACAATTTCTTCTGGTGCTTTTCATTAGGTTTGTTGGGAGGAAATTGTGGTTCAGATTGACATTCTTTACCTGGAAGACTAGGATATTTTTCTTATTTAAGTGATAAAGAAAAAACATGGAAAGAGACATTTATCCTTTGAAATACTTCCTAACTTGGATAATCCTTTAGATAATTAAGATAAAAAGGCTTTAAAAATATTTGTTAGTTTTACATGTGTATTATTATTATTTAAGTTAACCTATCAGTTTGGAGATGATTGAGGTAACATTGCAATTGTAAGTGATAATACATATGGAAACTGTGTACCCTTTACCCAGTTTTCACCAGTGGTAACATTTTGAAAAACTGTAGCAAAAACACAACAAGACAATAACATTATCACAGTCAAGACATTTCTTTCGGTACAAGGACTTCTCATTAAGCCCTTTAAAGCCATACTCTGTTCCCTCTTTGCCCTTCTCCTCCTTTAATCCCTGGAAACCATTAATCTGTTCTCCATCTCTATGACTTTGTCACTTAAAGAATGTTATATAAGTGAAACAATACAGTACACACCTTTTCAGATATGCTTTTTTTACTCAGCATGATCTCCTGGAGAATTAACATCCAAAGTGTTGCACATATCAGTGAACCACTCCTTTTTCTTGCTAAGTAGTATTTCATGGTATAGATATACCATGGGTTATCTAACCCTTCACCACTTGAAGGAAATCTGTATTGTTTCCAGGTTTTGACTGTTATGAATAAAGCTGCTATAAACATTCATGTACAAGTTTTTGTGTGAATGTGTGTCTTCATTTCTCTGGCATAAATACCCTAGAATTATTTCTGGGTCACATGATAGTTGCATTTTTTTTTAAAGAATTTGTCAAACTGTTTTCTAGGGCAATTGTACCACTTTACATTCCAGTTTCCCCTACGTTTGTTGGCATTTGATGTTATCACTTTTATTATGTTAGTCATTCTGATAGATGTGTAGTGATGTCTCATTGTGGTTTTAATTTGCATTGCCCCTAATGGTTAATAATGTTGAATATCTTTTCATGTATTAATTTGCCATCTGTGTGTTCTTTTGGTAAAATTTCATGTCTTTTCCCACCTTCTAATTGGGTTGTCTTTTCTTCTGTTGAGTTTTGAGGGTTTTTTATATATTCTAGATATAAGTCCTTTGTAGGATACATGATTTGCAAATATTTTCTCTCAGTCTGTGGCTTATCTTTTCATCCTCTTAACAGAGTCTTTCACAGAAAGAAAATTTAAACATTGATGAAATCCAATACATTGATTTTTACTTTAGGTCTAGAACCTAAAGATATTTTCCTATGCTTTTTTTTCTAGGAGTTTTATAGTTTTATGTTTCACATTTAAATCAGTTTTATGTTTTACATTTAAATCCATTTTGATTTAAATTTTGTGTAAGGGTGAAACTTAGATCAAGTTTCAGTTTTTTTGCCTGTGGCCATCCAATTTCTCCAGCATCATTAGCTGAAAGTGTCTTCTTTCTCACATAAATTACTTTTGTACTTCTGTCAAAAATCAGTTGGACATATTTACGTGGGTTTATTTCTTGGGTTCTTACTCTATTCCATTGATCTGTGTCACCATCCCTATACCGATACTATATGGTCTTGCTTTACTGTACCTATAAAGTAAATTCTGAAGTCAAGTAGACTGGTTCCTTCCATTTTCTTCTTTTTTAAAATCACTTTAGCTAGGCAAGTCCTTTTGTCTCTGCATATATTTTTGAATACTCTTATCTATATTAAAAAAATCTTTTGGGACTTCTTCATGAATATATCTCCCCGGGCAACGGAAACAAAAGCAAAAATGAACAAGTGGGACTATATCAAGCTGAAAAGCTTCTGTACAGCAAAGGACACCATCAGTAGAACAAAAAGACATCCTACAGTATGGGAGAATATATTCCTAAATAACGTATCTGATAAAGGGTTGACATCCAAAATATATAAAGAACTCACGCACCTTAACAAACAAAAAGCAAATAATCCAATTAAGAAATGGGCAGAGGACATGAATAGACACTTCTCCAAAGAAGAAATTCAGATGGCCAACAGGCACATGAAAAGATGCTCCACATCGCTAATCATCATAGAAATGCAGATTAAAACCACAATGAGATATCACCTCACACCAGTGAGGATGGCCAACATCCAAAACACAAACAACAACAAATGTTGGCGAGGATGTGGAGAAAAGGGAACCCTCCTACACTGCTGGTGGGACTGCAAATTAGTTCAACCATTGTGGAAAGCAGTATGGAGGTTCCTCAAAAAACTCAAAATAGAAATACCATTTGACCCAGGAATTCCACTCCTAGGAATTTACCCTAAGAATGCAGCAGCCCAATTTGAAAAAGACAGATGCACCCCTATGTTTATCGCAGCACTATTTACAATAGCCAAGAAATGGAAGCAACCTAAGTGTCCATCAGTAGATGAATGCATAAAGAAGATGTGGTACATATACACAATGGAATATTATTCAGCCATAAGAAGAAAACAAATCCTACCATTTGCAACAACATGGATGGAGCTAGAGGGTATTATGCTCAGTGAAATAAGCCAAGCCGAAAAGACAAGTATCAAATGATTTCACTCATATGTGGAGTATAAGAACAAAGAAAAAATACTGAAGGAACAAAACAGCAGCAGACTCACAGAACCCAAGAACGGACTAATAGTTACCAAAGGGAAAGGGACTGGGGAAAATGGGCGGGAAGGGAGGGATAAGAGGGAAAAAGGGGCATTACGATTAGCAGACGTAATGTTGGGGTGGCACGGGGAGGGCTGTACAACTCAGAGAAGACAAGTAGTGATTCGATAGCATCTCACTACGCTGATGGACAGTGACTGTAATGGGGTTGGTGGGGGGGCCCTGATGAAGGGGTAGTTTAATAACCATAATATAGCACATGTAATTGTAGATTAATGATATGAAAATAAATTATATTAAAAAATTCTTTTGGGGATTCTTACAGGAATTGTGTTAAACCTGTATATTAATTTGGGAAGAAATGACATTTTCATTGTGTTGGGAATCCATGAACATGGCATATCTCCCCATTTCATTAGATCTTCTCTGATTTCTTTCATCAGTGTTTTGTAGTGTTCCACATACAAATCTTATAAATGCTTTGTTAGGTTTATACCCAAGAATTTCATGTTTTCGAGCAATTTCAAATGTTACTGTATTTTAAAGTTTAGTGTTCATATGTTCATTACTAGAAGAAGAAATACAATTGATTTTTGTGTATTTATCTTGTATCCTGAAACCCTGTTTAACTCATTTATTAGTTCTAGAAGCTTTATTTCTGTGGATTTCTTGGAGTTTTCTACATAGGCAATCATGTCTTTTGCAAATAGGGACAATTTTCTTTCTTCCCTTCCATTCTGTACAACTTTTCTTTCCTTATTGCACTGGTTAAACTTCTAGTACTATGTTGAATAAGAGTGGTGAGAGCAGACATCCTTGCCTTGTTCATAATTACAATGAAAGCATCAGCTTTTAACCATTAAATGTTTCCTGTAGGATTCTGTACGTACTTTTTATCTAGTTCAGGAAGTTCCACTCTATTTTCATTTTTATGAGACTAAAAAAATCATGATGGGTGTTATATTTTGTTAAATGTGTTCAACTTATATGGGCATGTGCCTTTCCTTCTTTAATCTGCTTATATGGTGGGTTACCTGATTAATTTTTAAATTTTGAACTAGTCTTGCATTTCAAGTGTGAATAAACCACATTTGGTCATGGTATATAATTCTTATATATTGTATAAATCTATTAGCTAATATTTGTTAAGGATTTTTGCATTTAGGGTCATGTGGGATATTGATTTGTTATTTCCTTTTTTGATACTGTCGGGCTGATTTTGATATTAGGGTAACACTGGTTTCATTAAATCAATTGGGAAGTATTCCTTCCTCTTCTATTTTCTGTAAGAGATTGTGTGGAATTTTTGTAAATTCTTTAAACATTTAGTGGAATTCTCTAGTGAAACCATCTGGGACTGGAAATTTCTTCTCTTGGGAATTTTAAAATTACAAACTCAATATCTTTAGGAATTAAAGGGTTATTAAAATTATCTATTTCATATTGGGTGAACTGTAGATTTCCTATCTGTATGCCTTTTATTTCCATTTCTTACCTTTGAAGTTTTTAAAGGACCTGATCCATTTTGTCTAAGTTGGTAAATTAATGTAGAGTTGTTCATGGTATTCTCTTGTTATCCTTTTCATGTCTGGAGGGTTTGTTGTAATATCCTTGTTTTATTACAGATATTGATAATTTGTGTTTTCTGTCTTTTTCAGTCTTACTAGAGATTTGTTAATTTTATTGATCTTTTCATAGAAGCAATTTTTCACTTTACTGATTTTTCTCTATTGTTTTTATGTTTTCAATGTTATTGTTTTCTGTTATTTCTTTCTGCTTATTTTGGGCTTATTTTGCTCTTTTTCTAAGTTCTTGAGCTGGGATCTTACATTATTGATTTGAGACTTTTGCTTTTTCTAATGCATGAATTTAGTGCTATAAATTTCCCTCTCAACATTGCTTTCGTTGTGCCCACAGATTCTTACATATTGTATTTTCATTTAAGTTCAATGTATTTTTTATTTTTACAGGAATTCTTCTTTGACTCATGGATTATTTAGACCTATGTTACTTAGTTTCCAAGTATTTGACAGTTTTCCTGTTGTCTTTCTATTATTGATTTCTGTTTTGATTCTACTGTGGTTGAAAAACACACTCTTTGTAACTTCACCTATTTCCAAATTGTTGAGTTGGTTTTATGGATCAGGATATGGTCAGTCTTGGTGTATATTCCTAGACACCTGAGAAGAGTGTGTATTCTTCTATTGTTGGGTACAGTTCTCTATTAATGTCTGTTATGTCCTGTTAGTTGACTGTATGTCAAGTTGTTTTCTATTTTTGCTGATTTTATGCCTAGTTGATTCAGGGATGTTAACTTTATATAGATCTATCCAATGATAACTATGGATTGGTCTATTTCATCTTCTGGTTATCAGTGTTTGGTTCACATATTTTGCAATTCTGTAGTTTGGTACATACATAGTTAGGATTGCTATGACTTTTTGGTGAACTGATCTTTTATAATTATATAAAGCCCTTTGATTCTGATCATTTTCTTTACTCTGAAATCTATCTTATATTGCCATAACCACTCCTGCTTTCCTTTGATTAATGTTTGCTTGACATAAATATACATATCTATGTATACATAATTTTTCCCTTTGCTTTGTTTTCAACCACCCTATATTGTCATAGTTGAAGATTGCTTCTTACAGATAGGAAGTAGTTGGGCCATGGGCTTTTGATCTCTTCCATCAACCTCTTGTCTTTTAATTGGTGTATTTTGACCATTTACATTTAAAGTAATTATTGATATGTTAGGGCTGAAGTCCGATTTTATTTTTTGTTTTTTCTTTGTTATCTCTGCCTTTTGTTTGTTTTCTTTTTCTTGCTCTCCTTTGGATCACTTGCACATTTTAAAAATTCCATTTGACTTATCTTTAGTTTCATTAGTATATCTCCTTATGTAGCTTTTTTAGTCATTGCTCTTGGTATTACATTATATATTGTAACTTATCACAGTCTACTGGTGAGGTCATTTTACCAGTTCAAGTGAAGTATAGAAATCTTTCCTCATTTTATGTCCTTTTACTCTCCCCAGTTTATAATTTTTAGGTATTTTCTTTATATCCACTTAGAATATCAAAGAATGGTATAAATTTAGTTTCAGCTGCCAAACATAATTTAGAAAACTCAAGAAGAATTTAAAGCCTGTTGTATTAACTTTTTAACTTACTTTTATATTTTTTACTTATTGTGTCCTTTCTTTCTTCCTGACATTTTAAAATTCCTTCTTTTATCATTTCCATTCTATTAGGAAGCTCCATTTAGCTATTATTTTAGGGTAGGTCTACTGATAAATTGTCTTAATTTTCCCTCACCTAAGAATGTCTTGATTTCCTCTTCATTCTTAAAGGACACTCACTGGATATAGTATTATGAGCTTAGTTATTTTCTAAGCACTTGTAAAATATTTTTCGCTTCCTTTTGGCTTCTATGATTTCATATGAGAAATACACTGTTTTTCTATTTTTCCCCTTAAATATTGGATAACATCTTTGGACATCTTCAGATATTTTTCATTGCCTATGGTTTTCAGAAGTTTAATTATGCTGTGTTTTGATGTGGATTTCTTTGGATTTATCCTTTTTGGATTTACTCTGCTTCAGAATCTGTAGGTTTATGCCTCTTATCAAATTTGAGAAGTTTTTAACCATGATTTCTATGGTGACTTTTTCCTTTCCACCCTTTATACCCTCTTCTTCTAGGACCTCAGGCCGCCCAACACTCCCTCTTCCTTCCTGGTGCGCTCTGTCCGAGAAACATGGGGCGGCAGAGAGAAATGGTCCTTTCTGCCGTTTCATTCCGTGCAGGTGCCCTAGGACCCGACCACCTTCTGCTGGTTGTGATGCCCAGTTGGAATGTGTCTGACCCTCTGACAGAGGAACTTGAAGAGTTCTCTCATCTGAAGGGATTCTGTAAATACAATGAAAACTATCAGTTGAGAATGACTGAATCATTCTATGAATAAATTATGAACAGATCCTCCAATGGCCTAGGCCTAGCTACACACACATCAAACATGTCGAAGGAACAAGCTCTGTGTCAATGCCCATCTCCCTGCAGCAGGGCTTTGGTGCGGCCAGGGCAGAGGCCTGGCCTGGACTCACCTGGGTCACCTGGCTCTATGATGTCTCTTCTCCTCCCCATATGCTGGCTCATGGTCCATAATGGCCACTTACATCAAAACAAACATTAAAATCTGACAGACTGCAGTCTTCACAATTGCACAATTCAATTAAAGGCAGAAACTCCCCTGGAAGCCTGGTTCTGAAGCCTGGCTGCTCTGTTCCACACACTGATGTGTGAGCTATCTCAGGCTTGCCAACATGCTCACAGCAGCTGCCCTGGAACAGCTGCTGGAGCTCCTCCCTGCAGTGGTCAGGGAGCAAGGGGCGGGTACAAGTCCCTGAGACTGCTGGCGAGAGAACGTCTGCAGTTGGTGTCATTGAAAAAGGTACCTCTTTACTCATTCTGCTGGGCTTGGTGGGCATCCTCCCATGTTCCCTACAGGTAAGTCACACAGAGGATTGCTCCTTAATCACCTCATGCCCTTAACCTGCAGACCCTGAGTAGTGTGTTGTGTGTTTGGGACAAGTGGTGACATCAGCTTGGAAGCTGGTCTTCTTGGGTGTGAGGCTCAGGTCAGGGGAGGTTGCCCTGCAGACGTGGGATGGCCTCATACAGGTTTGCAACAATGTTGAGAAGATATTTTCTGTAAGAGGGACTTTTAGAGAAGTCATGAAGTAGCATTTTTTCCCTTCTTTTGATTATAATGAAAAAGCAAAGTTTATAATGATCTGGGAGAAGAATAGGAAGAAACAGAATGTGAGATGATGAAGAATTAAAAGACGGCAAGTGATTTTCCTTCATGCTGAGCACAATTTAGAAAAAGGCCCCAAATTGGAGCATTCTGTGTGAGATTTCACTGAAACGTCATAGGGTTTGTGAAACATCCTAGTTGGTTGATTTCATATGTCTTTCTCTCTCTTTTAAATGAGAAACAAGACGCAGATATTCTTGGTTCAGTAATCTGTTCAGGAGAGTTGTGCCAAGACTCTGTAACATGGCTTTCGCCTTCAGGAATGCAGCTGATCTGTGGAAACAGAAGAGATGCCCGAGGCGAAGGGCACATGGGTGGGGGCGTGTGGAAGGGGCAGGAACAGTGCATGGCCAGGACTAACCCTGAGATCTGCAGAACCAGAGCTGTAGTTCCCAAGCCACAGTGGGAGAAGACAGGAATGAACACTTTCTAAACCTTGGTTCCAGTTTCTGCTCCCCTTTTAAACATGAATCCGCTTTGAGAATTTGCCTTCAGGCCATGCACTTCTCAGCTTGTGTGCTGCATCAACACCTCCTGGCACACCTCTGGGCCCAGTGCTGGCCGAGGCCCCCGATCGAGATGGAGGAGAGAGAAAGCCATGGAGGTCAGCCCGCCCAAGAGGTTAAGGTGCGAGATGTCTGGGGTGGACGTGTGGGCAGGCCCAGGGCCTGGAGGCTGGTGGCCTGGACACGGTGCACGTGAAAGCATGCTGGGATTGAGACTTGGCTCGCAGAAGCTGTGGACCCAGCCAGGGGTCCCAACTCATGCTCAGAGCTGGGCTGGGTATGAGGCAGCCAGGCTGGGGAGGACATTGGGGTGCTTCTTGCCTGCCCCCCTGAGGTGCAGACCTCACTGATACAGGGGTGGGTACGGGGGACCTTGCTGGCTGGAAGGAGCTCAGATCACCGCAGCGCATGCTCACAGCATCCATTGTAAATGCGGCTGCCTGCATGAAACTGCCTGCTGGGGGTGGCCGCCTAGCCCAGTGTGGGGCATGAGGTATGTTCATGCTGGCCAGGCTCCCAGAGCAGGCTGGCTTTGTTTTTCCTCAGCATTAACACAGGAGAGATTTTTCGGCAGCCTGGGCAGCTTAGTGGGTAATGCCTGGACTTTCACATTTGGGCATGCGGCTGGGTTCACCTCAAGGTCCCAAGTGAATTATGCTGCAGGCTGCAGTCTAGGCAGGCCCAGCCTCCAGTGGCCCTCGGGCTCACAAGTACTCCTCCCCACAAAGTCCTGGCCCTCCACTGGCTGCCCTGCATCCTCCACCTGGGGACTCCACGACCTGTGCTACCAGCCACCCGAGGGGGTGGCATCCTCAAGGTGGAAGGGCGTCCTCAGCTGGCTGGGCCTGGGTGTCCACCCTCCCGGCTGCGGAGGGTTTGTGTAGAGGGCAGGAGAGAGGTCTTTCCTAGATACCATTCTTGGCTGTGCCTGTGGCCACAGGTATAGCCCAGAAGCACCTGCCCCGGGGCTGTGGCCGTTCAGGGGCTGACAGAGGGTATGGGCTGGGCCAAGTGGGCTTCCCCATGCATGGAACCCTGGTGTCCCCAAGTACTGCAGTGACTGTTTCAATGGGAGCTGGGGCTGCATGTCTGAGCAATGACAGCCAAGCTTTGGGAGAGGACTCCTGCAAGGGGGCCATGCCCTCTGCGTCCCTCCAACACAGGGGACAGGGATGAACAGTGACTGGGCATGGCATAGGTGTGATGCAGTGGGAGGCAGAGCACAGTGAGGGCCCGTTGGTAGCCCTGTGACCATGGCCAGGCCCCCAGATGTCCCACCCACTTCATAGAGAGCCAAGCCAGCCGTGCTGGGCTTTGAAAGAAGGATGGCAATAGGGTAGCAGGAGAGGACAGAGAGCAGGGATGAGCATGGGTGTCTGCAAGGAGCTGACAGAGGTGGGCAGGTGGAGGACAAGTGGGGCAGAGGCTGGTCCTGGCTGCAGGAAGGCCTTGGAGACAGACTGAAGTCGTTGAGGGGAGCTCGGCGGGGAGGGGTGAGCTGGTCAGCATCGTGGGCCACCACCCCACTGGGTGGGTCTCTATTCCCCTAATCTCTGCCTGAGGGTAGATGTCACTCCCAGTGATGTCCCCAGATGCACTTCACTGAACAGGCGAACCAAGATGGTGTGCGGTTTACGCATGAGCATGTGAGATGCTGCTGGGGACCCAGGGCGCTGTGGCCATATGGGCACCTTCACCAAGAAGGGCTTACATTGTCCATAGAGCAATGCAACCATGGCCCTGCCGGCTGCACCAGCCCCCAGGAGGACTGGGATGGACGGCTCCGCAGAGGGGCCACAGGGCTCTTGGGAGCCCAGCAAGGTGCCTGACCTGCATGTCCTGGAGGGCGTGCTGAGCTCACCAGTGCCATGAGGATGGGCACCTGCGCCAGGAACACTGGTCAGAACAGAAGCCCCACAGTGTGAGCACCGATGCCACCAGCTCTGTGTTCCCATGCGGGCAGGTGGCATGGCCACCACCACGGTGATGTCCTAACTGCCGGTCACTGTTGAGACCGGGTGCTTCCCAGGAGGTGTCCTTTGGCCCGAGTGGCCCACATGGGTCACAGAGGAAGGTGCAGCCTCCCTCACTCCCATGCCTGTGCAGCCTGGAGGCCGCAGGAGGGACTCTGGGGGTCTCTGTCCCACGTGCTCCGCAGGTCTGGGGGAGGTGGTGACTTGGCCTTTGCATGGTCAGTGGCCTCATGTCTTCTGTCCAGTTTACATAATACAGTGCCAGAGCAGGGGTGGTGGAAATTACAGGGTGAGTGGAAACAGGAACTCCTCCACTTTCAGAAGCAGCTAGTATGAATGTGGGTTCTCCCCACTCCCCTTAAGCATTCATTTCTGAAACTTTTACAGACCGCCTTTCCAGGGCCAGGTGGGAGCTGGTGGCGTGATGAGGTGGAAAGGCTTGGTGATGTGCTCGGATCCCACTGAGACCGTGCTGGGCATTCTGGCTTGGCTGGCTGCAGCCTGAACACATTGGTGCTGCACAGGCCACCCCTCTGCTGCCCTGCCTCTGGCCCTGGCCTCATGGTGGCCATCTCGCCCTGGTTTCCAGGAAGCTATCCTGATCACAGTGTGGATGGCCTCACCAATACCCACAGGCCTCCTTAAATACTCAAGGTCCCCATGACTCATCTGGCTCCTACGCACAGGGGGCCGGGAAGTCAGGGCAGGGCATGCTCTGAAGACTCTGGCCTTCTACACTCATAATGTCCTAGCCCCAGACAAGCCCAGACCTCCTGTCCTCCTCCTGATTTCTCACCTCTGGGTTGTGGAGGCTACTTTCTAGGGAGGGGAACATGTGGTGAGGAATATTTTATGTGGAGCAGAGCCTACTGGTGAGAAATGAAGGGGGTCTATGTCATCAGAGGGGAAGGAGGGGTCCTTCACTGACGTCCTTCATGCAGAGGTAGGCAGATGTGTGGAGGATTATTCAGCACGTGAGAAACAGGTATTGGAAGATGCCATGCAGAAATGAGGCGGTCCCTGGAGTGCCCCCCCGAGAGGCTTGTCCAGTGGAAGCCCGTGCAGGTCCTGCACCTCGCCGTGCATGAGAGGTCATCTGTGCGGGGCTGGTGAACCGTCTGCCATCTCCCACACACTCTGACACTTGTTTATGTTCATTTGGCTACTTAACAATTTTTTCCCTTGGAGACAATAACAGAGGATAGTAACAATTTCACTTTTTAGATTTTGCAGAAAAATTGTGAAAACATGCAGTGAATGTTTATAGCAAAACCAAAGAGGATAGTCAGCACACAGCAGCACACCAGCAATGAGCAGCTGCAACGGAGGGTGGCCAGGCCACAGTGCCCCGTGGGACCCCTGGAACCCCATGGGACCCTGCGGGCAGGCCCTTGGAATGGCAGCTGGACAGTCATCCATGCAGAGGCAGAACCTGTGTGCATGGAGGCCAGGTGGTCCCTGCCTTCTTACCCCACTGGACTCCATGATGCCGGTGAATCTCTGGAAGAAGGACAGAAATGAGCAGAGAGAGAAAGCAGGAAACAGCCTCTGCCCAGGACACTCACACAGGGTGGTCGTGTCCTGTGCTGGCCCTGGCCCTCCCCCGACACCATGTACCCCCGTTACCAGAGCACAGACCCAAATCTGGAGGAACCAGAGCGACTGTGCTCTCAGGGGGCACACAGTACTGCAGGGACCACACAAGCTGTTCCCAAACACGAGGAAGAGCCAGGCCACCCTGCGGGGAATGACTGACTGTGCGGACACCCTAGGGCAGTGTCCACACCACACCACACTCTGGGTAGTGCAGCCCTGACCACACTCTGAGGGTCTTTTCCTCCCAAAACTTGGCAAGTTTAACAATTTTTTGTGTGTGTGGAAAGGAAGAGGTGAAGAAAAATAGTTGATGGCATTAAAATCTCTAGGCTTTGTAAAAATAAGATCACATATCCTCATATTTATTTGCACATATCCCTGGGTCGTGTGCTTATATGGGTCAAAATAAACATCAGGTGGCTACTTCATGCTTTTCTCTATTAGGTAAACAGAAGTTTTGGACTAACAGGACTACTGGGATGTGTTTCTCTGGCTGCATGAGGCCACACTCCGCGTCTTGTTCCTGCCTCTTTTCTGTGGTAAAGCAGGAAAACCTACCTAGGCCATGAGCACCACCTCCCCAGTGATGGCTCAGTAGCCAGCCCTGAGCTTGCAGCCTCCTCTGGCCCCAGTCTTGCTGGGGGTTCAGAGCAACTCCACAGGGTCCCTGGCCAGTGTGCACCGACAGTGTTCTGCCAGCCTCTGACTGATGAGGAGCTTGGTGCCGGTACCTGGGACAGCCCCAGATACTGGACTGAGGGAGTCCTGCCACCCTGGCCCCATCACTAAATACTTTTAACTTAGCAGAAAGATACCCGGTCTGAGATGAGATTCTGGGGAGCCTCCCCAGGCTGGGGCAGGAGGACTTGGGTCTGCCATGGGCACTATGAGGCCAGGTCTCGTGGGCTTTGCATCCATCTGTTCTCACCCTGCCGGGTGGCCGGACAAAGCCACTTCCCCACTTGCCTCAGTTTCTCTCTCTGTGCGCCTGAGTGCTGCTCTTTGGGCCCATGGTCACAGCTGGGGGTCAGTCCATGGGACTCTGCTGCCAGACCTCAGTGCTCAGGACCTGTGTTCCTTTAGTCACACAAGGAAGTGTGGAATTTTGGTTCTGCCCCAAATAAGCTTCAGTCACATCATTAGGAAAGCAGAGGAAGAGGATGTGTGGCTGCAGTTCTAGCCCATGACCACTGCCCCTCAGCGGCCTGGCCTCAACACGCATGTTCCCGCAGGTCGCAGAACCAGAGCAAGGCTGTCGCGCCTCCCTGAGAGGCTGTGGGGCTGAGCAGCGCAGGAGCAGGGCCCAGACAGGCCACCTGCTGAGTCTCTGTTGGGTGTGGACAGCTTCTGAGCAGATCGGGGTGGACACCTCATCCTTCAAACAAAAGCAGGTCTGAGCCAGGGAATCCAGCAGGTGGAAGAGATGATTTCATGCCGTCTCTGAGGAATTCTGCCACCAGGAGGTAGGACCATCCTTGCGACCAATATGCTCTTTGGGGCTCCAGCCAGGATGGTCAGTTTGAGAGACATTCTGATGCAGCCTGTGTACTGGATAAATGTGCATGAGAATGAGGCAGAGGGTCCTAATAGCCAATGCCCACCATCATTTCCCAGCTCCCAGCACTGGAGCTGCAGATGGAGCAGCATTGAATGTCCACTAGGAAACGTACTCATCCCTGGGCATCGTCTGGTCTGATGATGGCTCCAAGTGCAGAGGCCAGCCTGGCCCAAGGTGTGCAGAGGGGTGACTGGGTGGGGCCTGGGGTCAGCTGAGAGATGACCAGGGCTGCTCGTCCAGCAAGGGCAGGGCCCCAGGCGATGGTGTGCGAGAAGCCTGGTGGGTGGGAGAGCGAGCAGGACAGCCCAGCAGGGAAGTGCTGGCTGGCAACCCACAAGGTCCTTGGGGACAGAAAGGCCCTGGCTGAGTTTGGGAGTCCTGGACAGAGAGCCTTGGAGGGCATCACAGAGTGCCGCATCCTCAAATCACCCACCTGCTGGACGGCACTGCAGGGACCCTCCCTCCTGCGTCTCCGATGCCTTGTGCTGCAGGTGCTTGCCTGCGGCAGGCCTTGTGGGGCTCTGGTTTGCACAGAGGGGCCACGTGCGGGAACAGGACAGACCCTGCTCCTAGCACATGGACCTCAATGGGCAGTCTGGCAGGGAAGTCCGGTCCCCTTGGCCAGTTAAAAAACCAGGAAAATCTGCAAGCAGATTGCAGAACCAGGATCACCTGGGGACCCTGCAGCCCAGGGCCCGGCTGTCACAGAAGGATGCACCACCGGGAACAGGACAGATGGGGAAGCAAGGGGAGGCCGCTGGCCACCGAGCTGGAGCTTCCAAGACCCAGGGCACCAGCCAGCTCCGTGGGCTCTGCAGGAGGAAGCCGGGCTGCAGTCAGCACGACCCCTCAGTCAGCGCCCTGAGCACAGGAGTTACATGTCCCCTAAAAGGACGTATGAACAACACCAGCCACTCATGTGGCATCGACCACAGGAATTGACTTTGTAGCTTCGAACGTCATCTACAGAGTAAAAGATCAGCCAAGCAGAGCCCCAGGGAATTCACTCCTGTTTATTTTCAGGGTTTCTCTGTTTGTCTTTAAAAAACAGCATGAAATTGTCACCCTAGTCAGTTCGAAAGAGATATCAAAACTTGAAGGCACTCTGAGAATGAAGATAAAGTATCTCTAAATGTTATCTCAAATTCTACCAAATTGTTCTGCCTTCAGCCTTAACTGACTGAACCTCTTCTAATCTCTTCTCTGTTTACACACTGTGCTCGGGACGGGCGCCCAGCCTCCTGTCCTCCACCTGCATTCTCCTGCTCCCTAAGCAACGGGTGTGTCGTTTGCCCTGACTTGAGGTTGCTTCTCTCTGGAACCCCACTTCTCCGCCTCCTCCTGCCTGCCAGATTGTTTTATTGGTAATTAACACTCCACTGTCTGGTTGGAGGATGCAAACGCTGGCGCTGGCGCTGGCGTGCGGGTGGTTGGCAGCCCACGTCTGACTGTCCTCACTGCCCCTGGGGAGGCTGAGGCCAGCTGGGCCCAGGCTGTCCCCAGTTCCTGCGCTGAGGGCTGCGCCCTGCCCATGGCCTCCCTGCAAACTTCACTTTTAGAGCTCAGAAGTGAGTCTCCCTGCCCAGGACTGAGAGATGAGGACATGAGGGGCAGCCCTCTGTATGCCTGCAGCTAGTCCCTGAGGTCGGCTGCAGCGTGGAGCTGCAGGGCCCACCCGGAAGCCACCGCACATGGGGCCTAGCCTGCAGTGGCAGGAGGCAGGGCCTGCATCACACCTGCGGCCTCTGGGATGGCGGCTTAGCAGGATTCCCTTCCCAACCAGAACGTGGGTGCGGGCAGGAGGCTGAGAACAGGCCTGAGGTCCAACCACCGCCACCCCATCCGGGAGCAACAGCTTTGCCCCGTCATGCAGGCTGCACAGTGTCTGCCTCCACCAAAGGGCTGGCGGCGTTAGCCGCAGAGGGAGCCCCATCGAGGAGAGGCCATCAGGGCTGGGCAGGGCTGGGCAGGTGTGGGGGGAGCTGAGCCGCCAAGGGGTGACAGGAAATGATGGCTCAGAATTGCAGGGAGGGAAAGCGGAAGGCTGGCTGGTGGGGTGGCCAGTGCCTGTTCCAGTGGAAGGAGGGCAGAGGCAACTGCGACACCAGCAGAGAGCAGGTGGGCAGGTGCCGGGGGCCCACTGCACTTCCAGCTGACCCCTGCCCCGGTACCTGCGGCCTACATGCTGCCAGCCGTGCTCTGAAGCATTTTGGGTTCAAGCTCATGAGGGCACCCGAGACCCTGGGCAGCCCTGTTCCCAGCAGTAGGTGAGGCAGAGAAGGACCTGGAGCCCATGCAGCTGGCAGGATGGGCTCCTCTTGCCGACGCTGCCTGAAAGCCCATGAGATGGGTCCATTGGTCTCGTAGTTCCTGCAGACGCATGGCAGACGCGTGGCCTAGAGCAGCTCCCCAGGCTGGCCCTGCTCCCGGGACCCCGTGGGGTGCTGCCTGCTGCTCTGGTGCTCACCTGGCTGCCTCAGTGTCTTCACTGCACAGCAGGGGCCGCTCCCTGCCCAGCATTTCCCTGGGAATTAGTGTGCAGGGCATAGCATGCAGGGTGCAGCTGGGCCCTAAGAAGCTCTGTCCACTGTTTCTCCAGGAAGGTTTGTGGTTGGGCCGTGGGTCTGCAAAAAGCATTGCAGGACCAGACCGAGGCTGTGGCCCACCAGCTGCACTTCCTCATGCCCACCAGCCCAGGGTGGGCAAGGCGCAACCTCTGCTCCCTTTTCAGAAAGGAGCCATGGCTGGATGAGCTGAGGCCCAGGCCATGCAACGAAGGGCAGTCCACATGTGGCCGTGGCCAAGGGGTCAGAACACGACTTCCTGTTTGTCAGTGGCTTCTAGAGGAGCTCACGTACACCACCTGCTTTCAGGAGCCAAGAGGAGTGGGAAGGCCACAGTGCCTTCAGTTGGCCAGTGCCATGTGGAACACACCCTTGGGCTACAGCAATGCAGATCCTGCTATGAGCCACTCGCTGTGGCCCTGGAGGGACAGGCGGCCGGGGAACTGGGGAGAAGAAAGAGCTCCCGGTTTCTGCCCTGCTCCTAGCAGCTGACCGTGAGAGACCCATTCCTTCTGGGTGACATCGGGGGAACCACGCTGGAGTTCATGCAAACTGGATCAGGAAGCAGACGTGGTGTAAACAGGCTGTCAGTGATCTTCGCAGCCCTTCTGAGCAGGGTGTCTTCCCAGCTGCACTTGGTGCGGCCAGGCTGCTCTGCTGGGACCAGCCAGCAAGCCCACAGGACGGCTGGGTGCTTGTGCATGGATGTGTCTGCAAAGCCTGGTTCCGGCTCAGTGTGGCTGCCTGGGCTCTGGACCTGGGGTGGAGGGTCTGGGGCTGCCACTTGGGAGCACAGGCAGAAGCTGAGAAAGGGGGTGAGTCGGAGTCCTGCATGCCCCTTTGCCTCTCCCCACCCTCACAGCTCCAGGGCTGGGCACTGATCCCCCTGAGGGCTGCCCGGTGGAGAGGCCCCCAGAGCTGGGGTGGGAAGGCATCTGTGACTGCTCCTGTGAAGGGGAGGTGAGCGAGTGACAGTCCGTGATACGATGCCTATGGTGACACGAAAGGGGTATCTTGGCGGCGTGGGTGTGAGTGACCCTTCCGTCGCCCAGGGGTCGGGGGACTGAGGCCTGGAACCAAGGTCAGCTGGGTTTCTCAGTGGAGCAGTTTATCGACCTCATTATCTTGACCCCATTCAGTTGTTAGCGGCCAGTGAGGACCTCCCTCAGAGCCCGAGATGTGCACCATGCAGCACCAGGGCTCCTGTGCTGACCTGACCCCATGGGGAGAGCATGGCATTGTCCTCAAGGACTGGACCTCCCTCCAAATCATTCTGCAGAATTGGCACAGGAAGGAAACTGAAAGCGGCCCTGGCTGCCCACTCCTCTCATCTTGTTTGAACTTGCAGTGGGAACCAAATAAGCTGTTACTGATGCCGCAAATAACTCAGAGCAGGTCGTAAAGCACACATAGCCTCTCTTCCAATCCTCCTGTCAGAACTCTGCCGTGGGTCGCACTGGCTAAAACCCAGTGTGAGCAGGGCTGTGCCCACCCCCACTCACCCTCCAGCCCCTCCTGATGTCACTTCCCGTGTAACTGAGCACAGGCATGGACCCCGGGGCTGGGGCGTGGCTGTCCTGGGCCTGCGGGGCCTGGTGCTTATCTTCTCACAGGAAGTCTGAAACAAACGTGCAGAGACACACTCAATCACGCCCTAGCGCCTGCATGTGCAAATACGCAGACTCCCTGTCACCGTGTGTGGGGGCTGTGTTGGTGTCCCAGGAGGGAGGCCCCCCACCTCAGGAGGGTCCTACCACAGGCCATCCGTGGGCTTGGGCCTGCCTTGTGGCAACTGGGGTCTGCAGTGGGTGTCCGTGTGTATGTATGTGTGCATGTGTGTGCCCGTTTGTATATGTGTGCAAGTGTGCCCTTGTGCGTGCACGCGGGCCTGTGTATCCATGTGTATGGGTATGTGTGTACTATGTGCCTGTGTGTCTCGGTGTGTGCACGTGTGTTGTGTACATGTGTATGGCCATATATACATGTGTGCCCGTGTGTGTATGTGTGAAGTGTGCTCATGTGTGCGGGTGTGGATTCACCCAGAATGGAGACAGGAGCAGCCAGGGGCCTCCCGCTGTGCCAGCCGGTGGTGTCATGGGAACTGTGGTCTCCCTGGGACAGGACCTCTTCCTGCCTCCCTGCTGCGGCCGGGTTCCCTGCCCCAGCCCCGTGGCCTGGCTGCCACTCCCTGTGAGCTGCCTCGTCCTTCTCCAGGTCCACTCCTTGCCACTCCTTTCCTCACCCAGTGACAGGAATTTTGTTATGAAAATGAAAATAGGCAAAATGAGAGGTGTGTGGTGCCACCCTCCAGTGGGGAGCAGATTCAAGCTCAAAACAGCTGGTGCCAGAGGACCATGAGGTCAGGAGTGCCTCGCAAGGGGACACTGGGAAGCACGGGCAATTAGTGGTCGTAAAGGCAGCATAGACATTTTTGCACTGACCTGATCTATTTGTTGCCTGGAGAGGCCCATTCTATGACTCGTCATGTGAGAAACATACATAAACATGTGTGCATACACACATGTACACAAACACATACATGCCGTACTCATGGAGTATAGTTATGATTGTTGGGGTCACAAAAAATAGACTTTGAAATCAGAATTTGCAAAACTGTAATTTTCCTGTCAGACCAGAATGAAGAGATCGGAGGGTCCATCTTCGCAGTTATTTGGGGAGATGGTGCAAAAGCAAATGGAGGAGCATGGCTCAGGCCAAGGAGAACAGGGTGCAAGCAGGGCTGGAGCGCCCGCTGCTGTGTGGGCCAGGTGAGCCCCCAAACGCTGGGCTCGGCGTCTCCGTCTGGTCAGGGTGATAACGGTGCCTCCAGAGGGTTGTCGTGAGAACCGTATCAAGTCATTCTGGGCATGTAATGTGCTTGGCTGGTGCCTGGCAAAGAGATCACAGAAGCCCTGAATTCCCACCCAGCGCTGTTCCTCTTCCTCGGTGCCTGCTGTGTGCCCAGCCTGTGTGGCCACTTGCTCCTGTGCAGCCAGCGGGTCAGCCTGCCTGATCCTCAGGGTCACTGGGGAGTTTGAAAGCCTGATGCCCAGGATTGCACCCCAGCTGAGCCCAGGGGCACCCTGACCTGTGCACCCAGGTCTGGTGGGCGGCTGCCGGATCAGACAGGAGAGTGGATGGCGACACTGCCTTCCTTGGGGGCTGCCTGGCCTGGTGGCAAGCTTCAGCTTATTCTATTCTGTTCACCTGGCCGGAACGGGGGTCACAGCTGAGATGCTGACAAGCGGAATGAGGGCCAGCTCAGGACTGCAGCAGCCTTGCCCCATGAGGGTTTCTAGAGTCCTTCCTGGGCCGCCACAGTCCTTCCCTCTCATCACTGGGGGGCTGCCTTCTCCTGCACCCTCCTACTGGGGACCCGCATCTCTTCTCTGGGCCTTGGTCCCACCTCCCAGGTAGAATGGGGCTCTGGGAGGTAGGCCCATGTGAGTCGGTGCCTATCTCTGCACACAGGCACATGAGGAAAAGCGGTTCATTGATTTGCTGTTCTGACCAAATTGGCGCATCCTTTGAGTCCCAAATGCCCTGGAACATCATGAGTCAGGAACTGCAGCACCTTCTGAAGGTATGGGGGCTGCCAAACAGCGGTGAACTTTGCCCTCAGCCCGGAGCTGGCAGTGGCTCTGATCAGCACATGCGGGTTTTCCTACAAATTGAATTTTGAAGGTCTCAGATGATAGGTGTAAGCAAGACATTCTTGCAAAATTATTACACAAACGCAGGATATTATTCCGGGCTGCAGCACACACATTCTAAAACACAGCTTCTGTACCCCCCAAATTTCTCCTTGGAAGACCTGACACCTTCTTCTGTCAGGCACAAGGGTAAAGCCCAGTTGACACTAACCAGAGCCCAGTGTGACTGAGTGGGTCTGGATGCACTGGGCACTGTAATTTGTCAACTTGGGGAATTAATCTGTGGAAAAATGAGCCAGAGGCAGGGGTCAGGCAGTGGGAGGCCAGCCTGCCCCTGGGTCTGCTCTCCACGGGGGCTAATGAGGACCCGCGGGCAGACCCTGCCTTCCTGACCATGTCCAGGCTGCCTGCTCCCCAGGAGCCTGTCCTCCTATGTGAGGTGGGGGGGACGTCTGCGTGTCAAGCTCGTGAGCAAGTCTGGGGGTCCCGGAGGGGCTGGGGGTCCTGGTGCACCCTGTCTCTTCCCCCTGAGCCATGACACCCACTGAGAACTTAGTTCTGTTCCTGGAAAACTCCAGAAATACAAAGTCCCATTACAGAAACTGCTTCTGCAGGAGTGACATGCAAACCCAGTTCCTGTTGTGGGTGTGATGGGCTGGTCCCAGCGCCCTGGAGGCGGTTTCCCTGCAGAGCCCAGCCCAGGAGGCTGGGCCTGGAGGCAGGTGGCAGCCTAGGCTCTATGTGCTTAGGCCAGAGCTACTTCTGCTTCCTATAGGCTTGATTTTGCATGCCACTCATCGCGAACCCAGCATTTGGATGGCGAAGTACTGTACACACAGAAGAATTTTAAGGGCTGCTGAGTTTCTGGAGTGGGTCTGCCAGGTGGAGGCACCATGTTGGCAGTGTGGGCCGGTGGAAGGCAGCTGCGGGAGATTCCCGCTCCTGCTGCAACGTCCCGGAGCACCAGCTGAACTACAGCCATGGCTGTGCACCCCTCTGCACAGCTGGTGGCTTGCCTCCCCATGAGAAACTTAAGTGTCAGTGGCTTCTTATTTCAAGTTTTTAATTACACATAATATATAATGTATACATTACACACACATCATACATGTACACACATATATACATTTATTTAAACTGAAAAATGTTTTCAGTTAAAAAAACAAAATAAAGTAAAGGTCAAAAACGTGCATTCTCTTGCAGGACTTTAGAAAGCTGGCATCTTCTGGTTTGCTCTTCACTTGTAGGGAAACCCCAGTCTCTGGGACTCTAGTGTGATGTTTAGTCATCATATGGCAGAGGTAAACACGCTTCCAGCTGGAGTGTGTGATTCAGTCTGTGGACAACAGACACACCTGACCTGCAGCTTGGAGCGCGAGCCCCCCTGCAGACCCTCCCTCTCTTGACTGCTCTCCCTGCTCCCAGGCCCTCTGGGCTGCCGGAGGCCCAAGGCCCCAGGGGCTGACTTTTGCTGCTCATTCCCTGCCAATTTGTACCAAAAATAGTGTATTTGGTCCTAAACCTGTTTATGACCCTTGTCATTGTAATCACATAATTTAAGTTCCGCAAACCAATGAAGTTTGACCCAAAAAAGAAAGAACTGGTATCTTTATGAAAATTGAGTTGAGTGCTTTGGAAAATCTTGATAAAGTCAAGCTGCTAAAACACAGTTTCTAAATGTGCAGCAGGACAACAGTTAAAAAGACGGAAATTGTAAGAATGCAGATGCAACTGTACTCAGCTTGCTTCATATTCGACTTCAAATCATTGCTCTGCTTTGAGCACAAATTGAAGATCTGTGGGTGAAGCAAGAAAGATGGCAGTGCACCCACCATGCACACATGCCTGGGGAAGGCCTTGCCAGCCTCCAGACAGGTGTGAGCAGGCGGGTCCTGTGCAAGTACAAGCCATAGCCACACACGGTTCCCCACTTCACTCCAACCCCAGGCCTCCACACAGCTGGACTGGCCAAGCTGATTCTCATGTCCTCACCCTTTTGCACCTCCGCAGGCTGCCTGGGACCTCCCCAGCCAACGACTAGGAGGTGGGGAAACTGATTCTCGGGCTCCGACTTGGAACCTAGTCATTCGCATAGGACAAGACATTACTGATCACACTCCTGCCAGCTGCCCTTGACACAGCCGTACCTGCCTGCCTCACTCAGGCTCCTCAGTGGGGTTGTGACCAGGCATCATGATGGGACAGTGTTTGCATCATAGAGAGTTCCCACCAGGGTGTACATCTCCCGCCAGGGTGTTCCCATCAGGGTACAGAGTATCACTATCCATTTTCTGTGGATGGTCAACAAAAACAAGCATTTCTCCTTCACTAAAGGTTGAAGAAGAGTCAGCACACATTGTTCCTAAGACCCAGGTCAGCGTGGACAGGTGGGGGTGACCCCTGGACTGGGTCAGCGTGTGAATGTGCTCTGGCCATGACCTTGTGCAGGGCTGTCTCAGGCTCTTGTACTCAGCTCTGAGCCTTTGCTCCACACTGACCCCAGTATTGGCCTGTTCAATTTTCTCTTTCAGGAAAGGCAAACTCTGGAAGGACAAGATCAGGCATCCTTGCATTTGCCCCTGAGGTGATCTACTCTTGTCCCCAGGCACAGGTCAGCACCCTTAAGGGGAGCCCCACAGAGCGCTGGATGAGGGAACCCTGTATGCCTTGTGGATGCCAGCAGCCTTGTGTCCTGCTTAAGCAGAATCTGCTGGCGGCCTGCTGGTGAGACCCTCACTTCAAAGCAGCAGAGCTGACGGAGGCCTGCACCTGCTGGGGCGCCTGGAGACAATGGCGATGACGAACGCCTGCCACGCTCCTAAAGAAGGTTAAACATCACTTAAATTCTGAGCAACAGGGATCTGGAAAACACACGCTCAGGCTTGATGATCAATCATCCAGTTAATCAATTAAGAGTGCACACTAATGAAGGCAGGCAGGGGCGGCGGGGGCACCACCACAGGCCTGGAGGCCGGGCTTCCTGACTACGAGCAGGTGAGGACGCGGCAGGTGGGCAGGGGACAATCCCTGCAGAGGCCTTGTTCTGTGGGAGAGGAAGTCCAGACCACGGCTTTGCTGACTTAATGAACTTGAGTGAGCATGTTAGAGGGAGGACCTGCCTTCCAGCAAGGGCCTAGCCACCCCCAACCAGGACTATGGAGGCGGCTCCCAAACTGTCCTTCCCCATGGGTGCTGTGTTTATAGGGCTTTCTGTGTCATTACAAAACAGTTTTGGGGAATCACTTACTTTCTTATTGTTCCTGATTATAAGTCTGGAAAATGAACTGAGCTTAATTTTGAAAATGATCGTCACCTTCAGAATCAAAGAGGACTCCTCCAGCATTCATCTCCTGACTCAGGGATGCGGTCACGGTGCACAGCCGGAAGCTGCACTTAGCCACCGTCCCATCTGCCAGAACCACTCTCAGAGGTTTGTTTTGACGCCCAAATAGTATACGTTAATGTGCTTTTCAAGCTCTAAATCTGGGTACAGTGTGAATTATTATTGACAATAGTCCTTTTTATATTTAATACAATGTAAATACTTTTAATTTACTAAGACAAAAGTCACTTTTTACAGGCTCTGATCTATTTCTCTTAACTCCAGTTAATGTGAGACCTTTTATTTTTTTAAAGCATCTCCCTTCCTCTCTGGGCCCGCTGCTTCCCCTGCCCCACCCCACTTAAGTTCACCCACTTCCCGGCAGCTCCAGGGGAGAATGCACACCCATTGCCTTCTCCAGCTTCCAGAGGCCCCACTTCCTTGCTGGTGGCCCATTCCTCCACCCCAAAGCCAACAGTGACAGACTGAGTCCCACACATGTCATCCAACCACCTCCGTCTTCCATGTTTAAGGCCCTGGGAGCCCGTCAGGCCCACCTGGGTAATTCAGGACCCTATGTCAGGGTCAACTGTTGAGCAACCTGCATGCCCTTTCCAGGTTCCAGGGGTCAGGTGTGGACATCTAGGGGGCATTAATATGCTGGCCACAGAGGAGGACTGGAGTTACCCACCCACAGTCCCCAGCAGGCTTCACACATGGACCCAGCAGGCCGTACAAGTATCCTGTGCGTATGCCAGGACCTGGAACACCCGGGAGCCTGCCCTGGGGCAGTTAGGCATGCCTGCTGGTGGGCCCAGTTCAGTCACCCAGCTCTGTGCCCTGCAGACCTTTGCTTTGATTTGGGTCCAGACGCAAAAGATTCTTGGAGTGCAATTCCCACACCATGGCTGAGCAGTGAAGATGTGCATGCAAGGGGGTAAGTTACCCACGGAACTCATCCAACGTGGGGAGCCTGACTCAGTTCAGAGAGAGGGTCCGGGAGCGGATGTGCAGTGTGGTGGCAGAAGATGGGGGCCCACATGGCAGAGGCTTAGAGAACACTAACACTTACCAGCTGCCCACCAGAGAGGATTCTGGGTGTGGCTCTGGTGTGGGAGTTAATTCTATGGTTGTTGGGTCGCCTGAGACCCCAGGGTCCAGTGGAGAGAACAGCTGGGGATGCTGGTCAGGCTCAGGGAGGAGGCAACTCAGTAATGGGTGCAGAAGTATTTCAGTTTTTCAACCATAGCATGTCGGCCACATGCTGGTGTAAACCACTAAGAGGGAAGGTTTGTATGGCAGCAGTAGGGTCGTTTCTGAATCAGTAGCTAAGGGTGAAGCCTCACACCTGTGGTCTGGGCCATTTCTGGCAGATTCTGATTCACACCAAAATCTGAGAGCAACTGCCTCATAGGCGAGAAGCGGGATGAAGTCTGACGTGGCAGCGGGAGGGCGACCAGGCCGGAGAAGGCAGGCCCAGTGCTGTGGGGCCGCGCTGGGAGGAGGGGAGCAGTGAGTGGAGGGACAACCAGGAGGATGGTTGAAAAGGCTTAGCACAGAGATTACAAGGGCCCCAAGTCATTTTTAATTGGAAAAATTATGTCAAATTACTGACCCGCTTGACCCTTTTCACATATGAACTGATGGTTCCAGGCGACAGAATTTGATTTTAATCAGCAATCAGCAGCTCATTCAGGCACAATGACTCACCGTATCTCTGAGGGGCCGGGTGGCCTAGAGGGCATGAGGCCGACAACCAGGGCCCCTTTCCTCAGCTACATCTTCATCCACACCCTGCCCCGGCTCTCTGGTTACAAAGGAAAGCGGGCCCTCCGTCCCAAGGGAGAAGCTCTTATTTTGGGCATCGGTGGTCCACAGAGGCCCAGCGACAGGAGCTCTCTGCATCAGCCAGCCTTCCAGAACAAGACAGAGGGGCAGGTGCCGCACGGCTGATGGGCTCGGGCAGGCTCTGGAAAGCTGTGTGGGCCTGTCCCGCCTCTCCCAGAGGACAGGGGTGTAGGCCCCTCGTTCTTCTGGAGGAGGGGGAATCTCCCTCTTTCTGGTGGAGGACATGTACTGTGAGCCCACCAGGGCTGGCTGTGATGGGAGGAGGGAGGGAAGGCGTGGCACCAGGCAGAGAAGCACTTGGGAAGTTCTCCTTAGGCCTTGAATGGGCCAAGACCACGAGGTGAGAGCAGTGTCCCTGCCCCCAGCCCGACAGTGGGTGTCTGGGGCTCTTCTGACCAAATAGCCCATCGGTTGCCTCCTTCAGTGAAGGGCCACATGGTGCAGACTCGGGGCTGCCCCTCAGTGCGCCTTCCAGGATATTTCCTTTGCCCCCACAGGGCTCCGTCTCCCCTTGGTTCTGAGCAACAGCCTATTGGCCCAGATGGATGCCTGGACTTTGGTGGGAAATGAATACCCAAGTTCTTAAAAGTTGGAACCAAATTAAGCCTCATTTGTTTATGATTACAAGTCTGTTTCTCAATCTTTGGATTTAAGGTTCCATCTCAAGCACATATTACTTCCCTGAAACACGCTTTTGTACTCCTAAATGGCCAGACATCATGTCCCAGAGCCCTTATCTTGATTAAAAATGGATCCCATATTTTAGTAAGTTGTCAGCCAGCCCCTCATCTTCTGAATCCAGCAGTTGTGGTCATAAGCCGTCAGTTCCCTAAATAGCTTCCCACCTCCCCCTGCCTTTTCTGTCTCCGTGGGACCATGTGAAGCCATAGAGCTGAGCAACTGTCTTTGTCCCCTGTCCTTCCAGCTCATCACAGCTTTCCTCTGTGGACAGAAGTAGAGCCTGAAGTCCCGTGGATCTCTGGACCATCCTTTGGGAAATCCAGAAGAGTGAAGCACGCTGGCCAACAGGAAGAAGGCAGAGCAAAGCCGCCACGTGGCCTCGGGATGCAGCCAAGCTTGTGTCAGGCGGGAGAGGATTCTGTCTCCCCAGCAGCCTGCAATCCTCGTCAGACCCATTTTTAGAAAGGAACATGAGGCCAGGAAAGCGCGTGCATTGATTTAAAGAAACCCCACTGCCCGTGAGGCAAGCAAGACCCCCCTGAGAGTAGAGCTGGCTGCTCCGGCAGTGCTTCTCGGTGGCCTGGAAGGTGCCAAGTGGGACACAGCACTTGGCTTAGAGAGAAGCCCGGCCGGGTCCACCCACGAGCTTTACAGCCAGGCTTCTGAAGGTGTGTCTCCCTGCAAAGTCCTCCAAAAGGTGCCCATTCCCTCTCCTGGGGTGAGTCGTTTACTTCATTTGTTCCATATACAGGGTTCCTTTGGATGAACAGATAAAGAACTGTGACTAGGAAGACTTAGGACAGTCTGATTAGCCCAACTCTTTGATTTGCAGGAGAGGACATGGGCCCAAAGCCACCCCATTATTTGTGGTTTCAGCCTACAGCTCCTTGAGGGTGTCCTGGGGGAGAGCGTCCCGGGAACCAGGCCCTCTGCTTGATGCCGGGATGGGAGTTGAAGACTCCTGCCTCGGGGGCTGGAAACAGGGATGGGGTTGCCTTTGTTGGACACACAGTAGGCACTTTTAGGGAGTCCCAGAAGTCGGTTAGAACTTCTGTCGGTTAGACCCACTCTCTTCCCTCTTCTAGGACAGGGAGGCTGAGAAGGTCCTGCTTTCCTACGCAAGGGATGCTCCTAGCTTGGCAAGAGACTTGGATCTGTGGCTGGGCTTTGAAGAAGAAAAATCAAGACTCCCACACACAGACCCCTTCAGGGCCACTTTGCCCATTCAGGGGTGTCAGCCATCTGGAGTTGGGAGAGGGCCTCACCGGCCCCATCCACAGGGGTCAGACGCCAGCCCTAAGATGCCTGGGAAAGGTCACCACCACACTCAGAGGCCTGGCTTCCTAGCAAGGCCCTGCCCAGGAAGACTGGGCGTCTCTGACCTGGAGCGGGTGCAGACACGTGTCAGTCTCCCGAAGCGCACAGCACAGTGCAGCCTGCGACCAAGGCCTGGGACAGCAGGGGAGGAGGGGCCGGAGGCTGGGAGCAGTGCTGGGGGGTGGTGTGCATTGCCAGGGTTTTGATGGGCAGGCAGAGAAGGACCCTCAGAGCACAGTCAGGAGAAAGCCTGATTGCAAAGGACGGACCAGGTGAGGGGGCCACAGGGTCCCTCCCAGCCAGCACCCCCAGAGGGGCATAGCCCCCGGCCATGAGCTCATGGGGCAAAGAAGGGAGATGAGTGGAGCCTCAGCTGACTGGAGATGGGGTTTGCCTCGGACCCCCTGTGATGCTGGGGGGACGCAGCCCAGGAGCAGACTCACCATGTGCCTGCAGGTATGGGCTGCCACGTGGTTTGCAGCTACAGCCTCTCCATCAGCTGATGAGCAGTGAATATGGGTGCCTGGGGCTGGGTGAGATGTACGTGTGGCTCCTCCCCGCAGAGCACCCAGCAGCCCTGAGTCACCCCTGTGCCACATTCCCAGCTCTCTCTGTCCTGGGGCTCAGGTGTGGATTAGTGAGAAAACCTGGGTAGCCCCACCCTGGAAAACATGGGGCAAGAAGGTTAGGGCAGCAAAGACGGCGGCAGTCACGTGGATACTCACAGTAGTGACCTGAGCATGCCCTCCTGCAGGTGCATAATCGAGGTGATCCACTTTCCGGGGCAGCCTCAGAGGCCTGACTTTCTGGGAAGGGTATTCCCTTCTGGAACCTGAGCCTCATGAAAAGCTGGTGCTCAGTCCCCCTCTGCACTCCAGCCCCCAGCACAAGTAAGGTGGGTGGAAGAGAGTCTTCAGGGTTGGGTCGGCCTGGGGCTCCCCCAGTGCAGAGATCTTCCTGGTCGGCAGCTGCGGCTGGCAGCCAAGCTTCCCAAGTACCTCCAGGCGCCCCGCCAGCTGAGCTGCTGAGTCGTCCTGGGTAACCGGAGCACTGATGTGGCAAGAGCCCCTGACACTGGGCTGACACTCTGTACCAGAGAAAACACAACATGATCAGGCCACAGCTAGGGTCCATGCTTAGTCCTCTGAGCCAGAGGGACCCTGGGCAGGGCCAGGAGGGGCCGGGAGTGGGAGCTTGCCCCCCACACCCAAGTGCATGGGGAGGGATGTGGATAAAGTGAAGTTCCTATGGCCAGGATTCTCACCTGGCCCTGGTCGGCTAGCTCACTACACACGTGTGGGCAACATGTTGTTATTGACTCTATGTAAAGAGCCCTGCCCAGTGCTCTGGGCAACATGATAACACAGCTGCAAGGCTGCAGGAGAGAAGAGATGAGGCTGGAGTGGTGGCAGCGCCAAGGACAGAGACTGAGACGGCTGCGGGGGCGGAGGGCCCAGGGGCAGAGACTGGCTCGCTGCATGCAGACTCGCTCTGAGTGGACGGGATTCTAGTGACTGACCTGCCACTGTGGGAATAAAGTTGGGTATAACACTTTCACCCCAAGAACTTTCTACTGTCATTTCTTTGGTCACATTGAATCCATAGTGAACTTGTCTGGGGCTGAAACCCATTGGCAAGACAAGGGGCCAGGGAACTGTCTGGGGACAGAGTGGCTGCTGAACGACAATCCCAAGCCTGACTCCGTGGACGTGCCTGACCCGTCTCCGAATGGGCCTTGGCCTGAGCATGTGGCCTGGTTTGCATGCCACTTTAGCTTCTGGGTAACAGCATGGAAATGGGCCACATCTCTGCAACCCTGTCCCCAACTTCTGCGCCTTTAAACCAGGAGCTTGTGAACACTGCCCAGAGGTCCCTGCGGTCCCCTGTGCAGTAGGAGGGACTGCCCAGAGCGACAGCAGGTCCTGGTAAGGCCACTGCTGGGGACTTGGTGGGCACCTGCTGAGTGGACAGCTCCTCCCCTCTGCAGGTGATCTGCCTGGCCTTGGAAGAAGAAGGCTAATTTATGAAGAGGGGATGATAGAATGATTGGAAAGCCATAGGACGCTGGCCTGAAACCTTAAACCTTGGTGTCTAGGGACTCTGCAGCCCCTCTGCTCAACCCAAGAAGCTCAGTGAGTGCCGCCGGAGGCAGCACCATTATTCTTTTATGATGTGCTCCACGTTAGCATATCTGCTCCAAGCTCTCTTGGCCCAGAAAAATAGACCAAGGGCAGAACCTAAAGCCCATGACAGCAAACAGACATGGGCAGGGAGCAAACAATGTCGCTTCAAAGATCTGCTGGGCACCCTGTTGAGTATTTCCTGAAGGAAGCGCTGTGTCCTGGACTTCTCCCCTGGCCTTCCTTCCCTCCCCATCCTCCCTGTGGGTGACCTCAGAAGCCCTCATGCTATACCTTATGCTTTTCACATTTCACTGGATGTAAATTATATCCCATTTAAAAATGTAAAATAAAACAAATTTCAAAGTCTGGGGAGTGTAAGGTAGACGGAACCAGACCAGGCAAGCAGCAACAAAGGAGCCAAAAAAATTTATTAGCAGAATCCTGGGTGAGGTTCACCAGTCCTCAGATCCACAGGCCAGGGAAGTCGTGCCCAGCAGGAGGGGCGACAGGCTTTTCAAGGAGGCTGGGAGAGCTCCCTAACTGGCCGGTGTGGGTGTCGTGATCACCGATGATTGGTCATGCTGGGGTGCTGGGGAGAGAGTGCTGCCAGAGTGCTGCGAGGTGTGTTCTAGGCGGGACCTGGGGACCTTCCATTGAATCATTTGAGTGACATTCGCCGTTCTCTTCCTTACTGGGCTCGAGTTGGGTTCCCCCAGTGAGGCCCATCCCTTCCCCCCATATCTCCGGTCTTACAGGGAGAAGCGACAGTAGGCCCCTCAACCATCTGCACACATCAGCCCTGATCTGGTGGGGGACTCATGACACCCCTGGATGTCCCACGGGACCATTGGATCTGGGCTGGGGGTCTCCCCATTTAGCAGAGGAGCATTGTGGACCTGCTGGCCGTGCAAGGAACGGAGGTGGAGTTGAAGGCTGCCTCGTCAGGTTGTCTGCTGGTGTGACTCCCGGGACTGCAGAGTGGACTGACCAGCTGCCCACCCTCCCCGGTCCACCTGTGGCCAGTGGACAAAGAGGTCCTGGGGGTTGTGGGCAAAGAGGCCTTGAGGCAAGCAGGAGTTCAGTGGCTGAGGGATTGAGCCCTTGTAGGGTTTGATGGGAGAACCTTCCAGGAGGGCTGGTCAGCACACCTTCCCTGCCTGCTGAGCCAGGCTGCACCTGGGGAGAGCCATACCAGGGTGTCCTGGCCTACATGTGCAGAAGGTTCACTGTCCTGGCCCCACCATGCCCGACATTATTCCTTGTAGCATGGATGAAGGGCAATATAACTTTTTAAGTTCTTACCTGTATAATTCAGATGAATCAAAACCCTTACCTCTCTCCTGGGAAGGGAGGATGGCCCTGCATTTACCTTGCCAAGCAGGGATCGGAAGCTAACTTGGGCCTCACTGGATGGAGGGTTGAACCTGCATAGGGGTCTCTGGCCAGAGGCTCAGAGGGGGGCTGGCTCAGGACAGTGCAGGCCCAGGCCAGGAGGCAGGAGAACACCCCTTCGTCTCTCTGCCCCAGAGTCAGAAAGCCACAGAAGCAAAAATGCACAGGCTCCAGGACTCCCTCTTCCAATGCCTTCCTCGGCTCCACCCCCAGGATTTCTAAACACCCAGTTGTTGCTGGGCGGAGCACACACAACCTCCAAGCCCCAGGAACAGGCCGACTGGCCAGGCCATCCGGATGGACGTAGGCCTGGCTCTCCCCCAGCCCTCCACTTTTCAGCCTTTCAGGAGGCAATTAAGCAATCCGCTCCCCCCACCCCGGGTGCGAGGCTGGATTATAAAGCATCCATTTCCTGACTCTCACAGCCCTGCAGCAGCTCTGGGAGTGGATTGTCTCAGGGGAATTTATTGCCAATAATTTTTTTTAGAAAAGCATGCAAACATTTTTCTCCTTAAAATGAAAACTTCCAGGCTTCTTTAATCTCACCATTGGATCCTATAAGAAGAAAGGCAAATTATCCAGTGTCAAATGAAGGCTACATTTCGCTGGGAGTCACTCACTTGTGGCCACAGGGTGGGTGGGTCGGGTGGGAGAAGACGGTGGTGGGGGAGCAGGCGGCTGCCACTGGCCCTGGGCTCAGGCCCTGCTGCAGGGTGTGGACGCCCAGGCAGGGCACCTGCCCTGTGCTCATCTTTTCCTCTGTGTGCTGAACATTCCCACATTTCCAAACAGCAGCAGAAGAAACCCGATGAATGTGGCCCCACGAGGGCTCCCGCGCTGGCTGGCTCCTTATTGTCTCAGGCGCTGGGCTCCCGGGCAGATTTGGGCGGTGCCTCACCTGAGTCCCTGCCCCAGCCGTGAATGGCACTTCGTCCCCGCGGCACCCGGTGGGCCCCATCACAGCTGAGCCACAGGCTGGCCTCACTACTCACTGGGGATTATGCAGATGATGTCACGGAACATTCTGAAGTTCTGAGGGGTATTTATTGCAGAGTTTCCTCCTCATCCAGCAGCTGCTGCCCCAGCCGCCCTTCTCCCCCACCCTGGCCCCTGGTGTGGCAGCTCGAGGACTGGGGAGGGATTCCTCCCTATGGAACCCACCACCGCACAAAGCGGGCAAGCTCCATCTACACTGAGACGGAAATGAGGGACAGCCACCAACGGGCTTCTGGTGGTGGGCAGGTGTTGTGCACACTGCCCTTCGCCCTCTGTGAACAGCCCAGTCTCATGGCGTCCTGGCCAGGGTGCTGCTTCTCTTGCTTGGTTTTTAAGTGAAAGGTAAATTCAGAAACTTAGGTGACCATCCCCTGAGCTCATTGTTGGTGGAGAAATCTGCTCCTTTACACCTTCCCCTGAGGGTGTACCCTGGGGGGTCCCGGCTCCCTGAGGGCTCAATTGTCATTCTCCATCTCACCTGTCACTAGTTGCGGTGTTCCAGGAGCTTCTGAGAACCGTGTGGGACCTTGGGGTGGGAGAGCTGAGTCCTCCTGCCCTCCCCATGGGGTCCAGGAGCAGTGACACGAGGGAAGTGGGTGTCAGGCGTTTCTGGGAGACTGTCTCAAGGGACAGCAGGGCAGGCTCCCTTCTGGCACAGACACAGTGAAGACTTCCCTCTGCCATGCAGAAGAACACTCTCCTTCTCTCCTTGGTATTTAGAGGAAGAAGTCAACATTAAAAAACACACCAGTATTTGAGGGCATGACTTCCATTATTTAGGTGCTTGGGAATATCTGTGCAAGAAATTTTTAAAATCCTGGCCCCCAAATTGGTTAAGAATTTATGGAGAAAATTCAGCCTGGTAGGGGCCTAGGGTTGTCTACAGAAAAATGACTACAGTCTCTGATGGCAGGAAAAAGCCCATGGGGTTGTTTACAGATGCACTGTGAGATCGGGAGGCGGATGTCCAGGGTGTGGGGAAGAGAGTTGGCTGGGAGAAGGAGGGAGAGGCAGGCGGGGCATGTGAAATACTAGAAAAATGAGATGATGGAGTGCAGAGGGGCCACAGCGGGACCCCACGCTGCAGGGGTGACCTCACATCATGCAGGTGGAAATTGGCAGCCTAATATCCAGCCTCCCCTGTCAGGGGGAGGCCTGGGGCCCTCTGAGTTGACACTTCTGCTAGAAGCAGAAGAGATCCTACTTTATCATAATTTATTTCCCAAACAAAGCAACTGGGTTCCCGGAACCTCTTAGGTATTTGCTGCTCTTGCATTTTTAGAGAATAGCCTGCCCATCCCACTGTATCAAGTGACTCACCCCACCATTCCCTCAAACTGTCCCAACCTTCCATCCCTACCCTGCCCTCCCATGAGCAGCAGCTGGACACGGGCTGGGTGCTCTAACTCCAGGCATTATCCCTCAGCACAAATGGAAGCCGCCAGCATAGGGGGAGGAAGGCAGAGACATGCTGGCTGTTGGAGAACAGAGACAATAGGGAAGAGGAGAAGGCAGGGAACCGGAGCAGGAGAAAGCAGGGAACTTAGGCTGCTGGGTTCAGTCAGGGAACTGGAATTTTATGACTACCGAAAATACAGTTTTAATAAAAATGAATAACACTGGCCCCTACTCTTAAACAAAATATAGATTTGCACTGGAAGCAATTAAAAACATATGAAGGTTATCCACAGAAAACTGTTTCTCATTGTTGGGTTCCCCCAACACTCTGCATCTGTACAAACAAAAGAAAATAACATCCCTCAAACACTTAGTATTCGGTTTCAATTTAAAAGTGCAGTTTTCCACTGCTTTGATCTGCTGGACAGGTTATAAAAATTCATTAGGAGAGGTACCATCCTTCAGAGATGGGTGCTGCCAAGTCATTTGTTTTCATCATTAACAGTTGTTACAATTCAACATTAGCTCTGCCTGATTTTGATAATCTGCATATGCAATTTATTTGCTTTTTTCCCTAACATTGTATACCACACATTTCCTTTTAAAAATTGAAAATGGTGTTAAATAATAAATCCATCTAATGTCTTTATGAAATATTAGAAGATTTCTTTAAAAACACAGCAGTCATCCACACCTTCTCTCCACAACCCCAGTTCTGCTTTGTACAGGCAACCATTTAAAAATAATATACTGATTAGGAATTTTATACAGAAAATGTTTATTTCCTCTTAGGATGGTTGGAGATTTAATTATTTCATCTAATATGATCTTTTCCCAATTTTCTCACAGTTTTGATAAATAGTTACATCAAGTTTTGATAAATAAGCAGCATGTGGGATTTTGTTACTGTTGAGCCATGTAGCCCACTATGATCATATTTCTCTTAACACTTTCACTTCCCCAGGGATTAACAATAAAGGCAGTGTTATTCCCTCAGATTTCTCTGTACTGAACATTATGTTTTCTCCAAATGCCCCTACAAACCTGTCAGAGGCCCTGGCCCAGGCTCACCTGCTGCCCCAGCACCTGCTCCCGGCCCTCCCGAAGGCACCCCACCTGGAGCAGGGTTCCCACCAGGGATTCTCCCTGGCCTTCTGGGCACTCCACTTCCTGGATTCCGTACCTGTCTTTTCCTTGATTCGTCCCTTCATTTTTCCAACCCCTAATCATGTACCAAGAGCATGTGCGAGACCATTTTCTGAGTCCTTTCATGACTGACAATGTCTTCATTTCAGCCTCAGAACTTCACTGGTAGTTTGCTTGATATAAAATTCTTGGTGGAAATCATTTTTCACATGGATTTGAGGTATGATTTTGGCCATCTAGTATTGCTCTTGATAAGGCCAGTGCCATTTTTTGAATATAAAATTCATTTTGGAATGATTTTATATTTGCAGAAAATTTGCAGATAGTATAGGGCTCCCCAGACACCTGTTTAGCTCCCCCCATTTTTGACACCTTCCATTTCCAGAGTACACTTGTACAAAGCCAGGAAGCCAGCCTCGGTTCATTGCCATCAGCCACACACCAGGTGCCTGGTGCCCCTTTGCTGCCCCTGGAGCCTGTCCGCACAGCCCTGGTTCCATGTCTCCCGAGGCTCCTGTTGGCGGTTTCTCAGTCTTCCCTCTTCTTGTTTTCACGACCCTCCCAGCTCTGAGGGGTGCTACTCAGGAGTTTTGTAGAATGCTCCTAAATCTGTGTTTGATGCTTTCTGACAGTCAGGCTGAGCCAGGAGGTCTCGGGGAGCGACACAGAGGCACAGGGTCCCCCTCCCCAGGTCCTGCCGGCCGCCGTTGCCACCCCTGGGGTAACGGCCTCACCACCGGGCCAGAGTGGCGCTCAGGGCCAAGCCCTCTTCTTTCACTCTTTCAGGTGCGGCCTGGCCTTTTTCTCTTGTTCCTTGAAAAAGCGTGTTGATCACAGTGTCCTGAGATTTCATGATGACAGTTGGCATTGCCAATTTCATGTAACATTTAGGGTTTTATTCTTTTAAAAAGTCACCACCTAGGAGTCGGCTTCTGGGAAGATGGCAGTGTGAGCAGGGCAGCAGAAATCTCCTCCCAACACTTTATTTATCTACGAAAATACAGCAAATACAACTATTCCTAAAAGAGAGACCAGAATACACAGGAAAGTGCATAGCGTGCAGCTACACCCGAGAGGACTTGGCACCCACGGGGTGGTCTTAAAGAGCCCAGCTGACATATGTGGCACCTACCAGCGACCACTCCTATCAACATGAAAAGACAGAGGAATATGGTACAGACCAAGCTCACCCAGACCCAGACAACTCCTGAGAGGGAACCTGAAGGGATGGAAAGGCAGAATCTCCCTGAAAAAGAATTCAGAATAAAAGTCATAACCATGCTGATGGATCTACAGAGAAATATGCAAGAGCTGAGGGAGGAAGTGAGGGAAGTCAGAAAGACAATGCAGAAATGAGACAAGCCATCAACGGGCTTAGCAACAGACTGGATGAGATGCAAGAGACTGTTAATGCAATAGAAATCAGAGAACAGGAACACAGAGCAGCTGAGACAGAGAGAGATAAAAGGATCGCTAGGAATGAAAGAATATTAAGAGAACTGTGTGACCAATCCAAATGGAACAATATTCGCATTATAAGAGTACAGAGGAAGAAGAGAGAGAAAAAGGGATAGAAAGTGTCTTTGAAGAAATAATTGATGAAAACTTCCCCATGCTGGGGAAGGAAATAGTCTCACAGTCCATGGAGGCCCACAGATCTCCTAACACAAGGGACCCCAGAAAGACAACACCAAGACACATAATAATTAAAATGGCAAAGATCAAAGATAAGGACAGAGTATTAAAGGCAGCTAGCGAAAGAAAAAAGATCACCTTCAACGGAAAACCCATCAGACTATCATCAGACTTCTCAACAGAAACCTTACAGGCTAGAAGAGAATGGCATGATATATTTAACGCAATGAAACAGAAGGGCCTCGAACCAAGAGTACTGTATCCAGCACGATTATCATTTAAATATGATGGAGGGATTAAACAATTTCCAGACAAGCAAAAGCTGAGAGAATTTGCCTCCCATAAACCACCTCTGAAGGACATCTTAAAGGAACTGCTCTAGAGGGAAGCACTCCTAAGGCTAAAAAGATGTCACCAGAGAAAATAAAATCATAGCAAAGAAAGCAGACCATCCAAATACTAATTAAAGGCAAAGAATAAAACACCTAGTATATAAAGAATGGAGGAGGAAGAATAAGAAGGGAGAGAAATAAAGAAACATCAGACTGTGTTTACAATAACTTAACAAGAAAGTTAAGTTAGATTGTCAGGTAGTAACGAAGCAACCCTTGAAGCTTTGGTAACCACCAATCTAAAGCCAGCAATGGCAATAAGTACATATCTATCAATAATCACCCTAAATGTAAATGGACTAAATGCACCAATCAAAAGACACAGAGTAAGAGAATGGACAAAAAAGCAAGACCCATCTATATGCTGCTTACAAGAGACTCACCTCAAACCCAAAGATATACACAGACTAAAAGTGAAGGGATGGAAAAAGATATTTCATGCAAACAACAAAGAGAAAAAAGCAGGTGTTGCAGTACTTGTATCAGACAAAATAGACTTCAAAACGAAGAAAGTAGCAAAAGATAAAGAAGGACATTACATAATGATAAAGGGGTCAGTCCAACAAGAAGATATAACCATTATAAATATATATGCACCCAACACAGGAGCGCCAGCATATGTGAGACAAATACTAACAGAATTAAAGGAGGAAATAGACAGCAATGCATTCATCTTAGGAGACTTCAACACACCACTCACTCCAGAGAACAGATCAACCAGACAGAAAATAAGTAAAGACACAGAGGCACTGAACAACACACTAGAACAGATGGACCTAACAGACATCTACAGAACTCTACACCCAAAAGCAACAGGATACACATTCTTCTCAAGTGCGCATGGAACATTTTCCAGAATAGACCACAAACTAGGCCACCAAAAGAACCTCAGTTAAGTCGAAAATATTGAAATTCTACCAACCAACTTCTCAGATCATAAAGGTATTAAACTAGAATTAAATTTTAGAAAGAAAACAAAAAGACTCACAAATACATGGAGACTTAACAACATTCTCCTAATTAATCAATGGGTTAATGACCAAATCAAAACAGAAATCAAAGAGTATATGGAGACAAATGACAACAACAACACAAAGCCACAACTTCTGTGGGACGCAGCAAAGGCAGGTCTAAGAGGAAAGTATATTGCAATCCAGGCCTATCTAAAGAAAGAAGAACATTCCCAAATGAATAGTCTAAAGACACAATTACTGAAATTGGAAAAAGAAGAAATGAGGCCCAAAGTCACCAGAAGGAGGGACATAATAAAGATCAGAGAAGAAATAAATAAAATTGAGAAGAATAAAACAATAGAAAAAAATCAATGAAACCAAGAGCTGGTTTTTTGAAAAAATAAACAAAATAGATAAACCCCTAGCCAGACTCATGAAGAGAAAAAGAGAATCTACACACATAAACAGAATCAGAAATGAGAAAGGAAAAATCACGATGGGTCCCACAGAAATACAAAGAATTATAAGAGAATATTATGAGAATCTATATGCTAACAAGCTGGAAAACCTAGAAGAAATAGACAACTTCTTAGAAAAATACAACCTTCCAAAACTGACCAAACAAGAAACAGAAAAACTAAACAGACCAATCACCAGCAACAAAATTAAAGCAGTAATCAAAAACTACCCAAGAACAAAACCCCCGGATCAGATGGATTCACCTCTGAATTCTACCAGACATATAGAGAAGAAATAACACCTTAAAGTTTTCCAAAAAATAGAAGAGGAGGGAATACTTCCAAACTCATTCTATGAAGCCAGCATCACTCTAATACCAAAACCTGGCAAAGACCTCACCAAAAAAGAAAACTACAGACCAGTATCCCTGATGAACGTGGATGCAAAAATACTCAACAAAATATTAGCAAACCGAATTCAAAAATACATCAAGAGGATCATACACCAGGATCAAGTGGAATTCATCCCAGGGATGCAAGGATGGTACAACATTCGAAAATCCATCAACATCATCCACCACATCAATAAAAAGAAGAACAAAAACCACATGATCATCTCCATAGATGCGGAAAAAGTATTTGACAAAATTCAGCATCCATTCATGATTAAAACTCTCAACAAAATGGGTATAGAGGGCAAGTACCTCAACATCATAAAGGCCATATATGACAAACCCACAGGAAACATCATACTTAACAGCGAGAAGCTGAAAGCTCTTCATCTAAGATCAGGAACAAGACAGGGATGCCCACTCTCTCCACTGTTATTCAACATAGTACTGGAGGTCCTAGCCACGGCAATCAGACAAAACAAAGACATACAAGGCATCCAGATTGGTAAAGAAGAAGTCAAACTGTCATTATTTGCAGATGACATGATATTGTACATAAAAAACCCTAAAGACTCCACTCCAAAACTACTAGAACTAATATCTGAATTCAGCAAAGTTGCAGGATACAAAATTAACACACAGAAATCTGTTGCTTTCCTATACACTAACGATGAACTAACAGAAAGAGAAATCAGAAAAACAATTCCATTCACAATTGCATCAAAAGAATAAAATACCTAGGAATAAACCTAACGAAGGAAGTGAAAGACCTGTACTCTGAAAACTACAAGACACTCCTAAGAGAAATTAAAGAGGACACTAACAAATGGAAATGCATCCCATGCTCTTGGCTAGGAAGAATAAATATTGTCAAAATGGCTATACTACCTAAAGCAATCTACAGATTCAACGCAATCCCTATCAAACTACCAACAGCTTTCTTCAATGAACTGGAACAAATAATTCTAAAATTCATATGGAACCACAAAAGACCCCGAATAGCCAAAGCAATCCTGAGAAGGAGGAATAAAACAGGGGGAATTACACTCCCTGACTTCAAGCTCTACTACAAAGCCACAGTAATCAAGACAATTTGGTATTGGCACAAAAACAGACCCACAGACCAGTGGAACAGAATAGAAATCCAAACATTAACCCAAACATATACAGTCAATTAATATTTGATAAAGGAGCCTTGGATATACAATGGGGAGATGACAGCCTCTTCAGCAGCTGGTGTTGGAAAAACTGGACAGCTACATGTAAGAGAATGAAACTGGACTACTGTCTAACCCCATACACAAAGGTAAACTCAAGGTGGATCAAAGACCTGAATGTAAGTCATGAAACCATAAAACTCTTAGAAAAAAATATAGGCAAAAATCCTTGGACATAAACATGAGCAACTTCTTCATGAACATATCTCCCCGGGCAAGGGAAACAAAAGCAAAAATGAACAAGTGGGACTATATCAAGCTGAAAAGCTTCTGTACAGCAAAGGACACCATCAGCAGAACAAAAAGACATCCTACAGTATGGGATAATATGTTCATAAATGGCGTATCTGATAAGGGGTTGACATCCAAAATATATAAAGAACTCACGCACCTCAACAAACAAGAAGCAAATAGTCCAATTAAGAAATGGGCAGAGGACATGAATAGACACTTCTCCAAAGAAGAAATTCAGATGGCCAACAGGCACATGAAAAGATGCTCCACATCACTAATCATCAGAGAAATGCAGATTAAAACCACAATGAGATATCACCTCACACCAGTGAGGATAGCCAACATCCAAAACACAAACAACAACAAATGTTGGCAAGAGGATGCGGAGAAAGGGGAACCCTCTACACTGCTGGTGGGAATGCAAATTAGTTCAACCATTGTGGAAAGCAGTATGGAGGTTCCTCAAAAAACTCAAAATAGAAATACCATTTGACCCAGGAATTCCACTTTTAGGAATTTACCCTAAGAATGCAGCAGCCCAGTTTGAAAAAGACAGATGCACCCCTATGTTTATTGCAGCACTATTTACAATAGCCAAGAAATGGAAGCAACCTAAGTGTCCCTCAGTAGATGAATGGATAAAGAAGATGTGGTACATATACACAATGGAATATTATTCAGCCATAAGAAGAAAACAAATCCTACCATTTGCAACAACATGGATGGAGCTAGAGGGTATTATGCTCAGTGAAATAAGCCAAGCCGAAAAAGACAAGTACCAAATTATCTCACTCATATGTGGAGTATAAGAACAAAGAAAAAATACTGCAGGAACAAAACAGCAGCAGACTCACAGAACCCAAGAACGGACTAATAGTTACTAAAGGGAAAGGGACTGAGGAGGATGGGTGGGAAGGGAGGGATAAGAGGGGAAAAGGGGCATTACGATTAGCAGGTGTAATGTTGGGGGGCACGGGGAGGGCTGTACAACTCAGAGAAGACAAGTAGTGACTCTATAGCATCTAACTACGCTGATGGACAGGGACTGTAATGGGGTTGGTGAGGGGGGCCTGATGAAGGGGGTAGTTTAATAATCATAATATTGCACATGTAATTGTAGATTAATGATACCAAAATAAATGTAAAAAAAAAAGTCACCACCTATGATGGAGCTGTAATGAGATTCTATGTACACACCTCTTCTTTCAGGGGGTTAGTGCCTTAGGCTGAGCACACCAGAGTGAGATCTGTGCACTCCGTCGCTGTCCCCAGGACTGCTCCGAGGAGACCCTGGGGTGGGAGAGGGCTAGTCAGGGGTGAGGGCTGCACAAGTGGACTTGGGAGGTTCTTGCAATGATGTCTGCCCAGGCTTCCTGGAGGAAGGGAGGGCAGGGTCCACAGAAGGGCTGGACCTGCGTTCAGGACAGGAGAAGAAGGGGCAGAATCTGCAGAGGTTGGGAGGTGGTGGAAGCTCTCTGTGTGCACAATTTTGTCTCTACTGATGCCCAGATAAGGACATGGGCAAGTGGGACAACTGGAATGGGCAGGACCCAGGAGGCAGCAGGAGGTGTGGGCGCAACCTGCAGGCCTCAGCTGCCTCTCACACTGGTGGCTTTGTGGGCCCAGCCAGGGCCCGGCAGTGGGAGCTGCTCCTCCTTTACCTCTCGGAAGCCCGGACCAGGCATGCCAGACTCGCAGAGGCCCTGGAGCAATGTGCAGGAGAGCTTTACCAGTGAACAGACGCAGGCGTGGCCTTAAGCTCAGGTAAGCCCCCTCCTCAGGGTCATGCCTGGTGAAAACAGGAGGAGGGCGCCCCGGGGTGGCACCCAGGAGGGGCTGGCTGGCTCGGGTTCCTAGCGTCAGGCGCCAGCAGGCCTGGCAAGGGAGGGGCTCACGGCCCGGATCTGAGTCTTTCCAGTCTAGCTCCCTGTCTCTACTTCTTTCTTCACTCCCCGCCTTTCCTGACTTAGTTTGAATTTAAAAACAAAATAGACTAAAAAAATAGAAGTGCCCTTTCTCCCCCAACCCCAGCCTCCCAAAATAGGCAGCTCCGGGGCTGTGTCCCCTGGGCAGCCGGCTCCCTGCGGACCATGACCTCCAGTCGATGGGAGTCGGTCCATGGTTCCAGGCCTTTTCATCTGGAGGAAGCACTTTGCTGTCCCCGCTCCAGAATAGCTGCTGCAGGAATTGGATCGGCTGTATTTTTAGGACACAGGAAGGGCTTGGGACTGGACACGCGTGCTTTTCAGGGCCTGCTAGTTTCCTATTGCTCCTCAAATACCAGGTCAGAGGGCACGAGGACACCACGGAACATCAGCTGTGAGCCCTGGGGGTACGCTGCTGTCCTGGGACTCCCTCACTCAGCTCTGGCGTCACCCTGGGCTGCCCCCCAGTCCTGGGCGTGAGCAGCATTGTTCAGCAAAACTAGAAAACAGCCCAGCAAGCCTCAGGAGAATCCAAGGGGCTTGTGCTCCAAAGGGGCTCCTGCGAGGGCACTGCCTCTCACCACCTGCCTGGACTCCCTCTGGTGTCAGCAGCATGCGGAAGGAACCTCAAGTCCAACCGCCACCTGGACAGAGGGCTTGTAAGAGCCATGGCCCTGGTCACCAGGTCTGGCATGCGGGTGCCACCCACCACTGGAGGAGACCGTGCATGTTCTCCAGGCCCCAGGCAGGTGGATTCCAGTTCCTGTGATGACCCTGATCTTCCCTGCGGGGAGTCCAGTGGCTCCTGGACTTGGGCTGCACAGGGCACTGATGGCTCCGTGTCCAGCGTTGTTCTATAGTCACTCCATTGAGAGGGTCACATACCAAGCCTGCTGCCACACATTGCACACATGTCCGCCCATGCTCGCCAGGCCGTTGCCCACAGACAGCACTTCTCAGACCCTAAGGAGCAGGAGGTCATGCGGGGCACTTGCTGCGATTAGGTTCTGGCACTTAGGTCGGGTGGGGCCATAGTCCTGAGCTGCTAACAGGCCCCTAGGATTTCCTGATGCTGCTGGTCTGGGGCCAAACTTAGCATGCGGGGTGGTAGGACCCTGATGGCAGTGGATAAGGCAGAAAACATTCCTCAACACAGGAGGAGCGTTGCCTAGTGGGGGAACCAAGATCACCAGCAGGGAGCCGTTTAACTCACTGACGTGCTGCTAGGGTTCCTTTGTGTCTGGCGTTCTCTGCAGACTTGGAGATACAACTGTGAGCAGAGACACAAGGTCCTGGCCCCTATGGGTTAGCAGCTGATGAGGGAGGAGGTGCTGTCAGGCACCCACAGGGTTGCCAGCAAGCCTGCAAGTAGAGTCAAGGCCTCACGGGTTGAAGCGCCACAGTGAACAAGCCCCCACACTGAGGCAGGCTGGGCTCCCTCCGGAGAAGTTCTCACTGAGAGGGAGCCCTTAGACTGCAGACAGACGGGTGGAGATGGGGACGGGCCCTCCAGGTGGCATGGGGGCCACCCCGCCCAGCATGACGGTGGGTACGGAGGACAGCCAGGCAGTGCAAGGACCCGACAGGAAGCTGCCCTCATCCCCAGGGAAGAGCAGGGCCTCTGTCCTCCCAGAGTTCTCTCGTTGGCCAGCGATGGCTCATGCGGTGGGGCGGGGGGACATGCGCCATCCATGCTGATGTGGGCTCCCTCCACAAGTACTGCCACCAGCTGCTGCTTTCCTCATGGGGACCCCACACCACTGGGAGCTCCTGGGCTGGGGCGAAGCCACAGGGCAGATGCCCTCTACCCGGCATGGGGCCAATGAAGTTTCCGGCTCACAGGTTGTGCCAGGCTGCACAGTTGTCTGGGCTCTCCCAGAAGCCAGACGAGAGGCAGCTCTATGAGAGCAGCAGGTGGGGTCTAGGTAACTAGATGTGCGTGGTGGTGACCCTGACCCCACTTGGACAGGTCAGAGGGGGCTGTCCACTCCCCAGGGAGCCTGTCGCTGGCTTCCTCTAAATGGCATGCAGGAAGAAGCTGTCCTGGAATCTGGGGAGGGGCCCCCACATTAGCCAGGAGGGAAAAGGCCTCTGTGTCAGGGCTCAGCACCCTCCTGGGTGGGTCCGCCCCGCAGCGCACGGCCCAGCTCTGTAAATGGGCTTCTTTGGAACACTGCCATGCTTCTTACATGTTTTCTGGGCTGCCTCATGCTACGAAAGTGGAGCTGAGCCCGGGGGCCGAAACACCCACTGCCTGGCTCTTTACAGAGAGTCTGTGGACTGCGCTCTGGATGAACAGGACAGCAAGGGTCCAGTATGTGGGGCTTGTGATCATGGCAGAAGCATGTACTCTCACACGGCATTGTGTGGTGGCCTGTTCTGGCACGTCAGTGAAGCACACAGAGAAGACGCCAGCTCCCACAGGGTTCTCTCACTGTGGGGGTGCCCGCGTGTGGTGGGGCGAGTGTGGAGCCAGGGCACCTGCACTTCTGCAGGGCCCCAGAGGGATTCTGAGGCCGTGGGGTTTTGGTGCCAGTATCCAGGTGTCTGGCCTGGGCAGGTGATGGGCCCAGGTGTGGCGAGCAGTGTCCACCATGCATGATGGCATGGGGACACGGGGGCGGATGGAGGCCTGGGCCTCAAGATGCTCAGAGTCTAGCTGGAGGGGAGACAGGGAAAGGGGGCATGAAGGCCTTGCCTCAGCCACGGCTTGTCTAGGGAGGGGACAGGTGATGTCTGGCACATGAGTGTGGAGGGTGCCCCAGTGTGTTTCCCCCACCTCCTCCGTTCTGAGCCCATGGGGGAGGTGCTCAGGCGCACATCCAAGACTGACCTGGGGACAGCCTTGGCAGGGTGCACAGGGGTGCGAGAGTGGGGCTGCTTCCTGGCAAGCACAGCTTGGATCTCTACCTTCCCAAGAAGGTCCCTCTGGGAGCAGCAAGCAATTTCTTCAGGGCAGGGCCCTCTTCCTGGGAAAATGTCCACAATGTGCTGGAGGCATCTGGGAGCTCAGCCTGCTGGTCGGGAGCCCCAGCTTTGGCCTGGGTCACCAATGCATGTGTCCCATCCCCCGGCACCTCCACAGGCACCCTGGGTGCAGGCTCCTCCCCGCAGCATGTGGTGTAGGAGTGTCCACCCCATGGGATTGCTGGGAGCCCAAGGGGTCAGCGTGCACTCACCCAGCCATGCCTGCCTCAACCAACGGTCCCTCAGGGGCTCCAGTGGGTTGTCATTTCTGTTTTCTGGGCAGGATGATGTTAAATAAATGACTGCATGTCCTGGGGCCTCTCAAGGCCACCTGATTTACTCCCGTCTGGCGCAAGCCCAGCTGTCACCAGCACGCGAGTTGCAGCCTGGCAGGTACCACGGCCAGAATGTCAGAGTGCACCCAGGAGTGAAAGTATGTGCACGTGAGGCTGGTCAGCTGGCCCTGGAGCCCGTGGTAGCCAACCCAAAGGAGCTCTGCTAGGAGAGGCTATGACACGAGGAGAGTGGGGACAGGGAAGGGGCAGACCAAAGGCTTCTTCGCAGACAGAACCATTCCAGTCAATGGGAGCTACTTTCAGCTGGCCTGCATGCTTGGCAGGCGGCCAGAGCGTCAATGCAGAGCAGTCTGGCCACCTGCCAGGGCTGGTTTCGCTTTGGGCACCGAGCACGCTCACTGGCCCTGCACATGGAGGGCCCAGGTCAGAGAGGAGAGGCTGCGGGCAAGGGTGGAGCAGGGAGGCTGCAAGCCTCAGCCAGGTGTATCAGCTGTCTGGAGCCTGACCTCATGAGGTGGAGGGAGTATCGCTGCATGGTGCCCACTTCAGACGAGGAGCCCAGATCCTGGGGTTGAGGCCTGGCTGGACTCACAGGCACACGGCAGGATCATCTTCTGATTCCAGGATCATCTTCACGTTTCCACTGGAGCCCCTGCTATGGGTGTTCCCTTGCCCCCAGCTGCCAGGAGGAGGCAGGCCCGGGAGGACGAGGACGCTGTCTCACTGGACCTGCAGCTGGGACCACCCTTCCTCCTGGCTCCCTCTCAGAGGGTCTGGAGAACACCACAGAGGTGGGACTTCCTGCCCCCAAATGAGAGTGAGCTCCAAAGGCGATAGCCATTATTTCAAGGGAAGGGGTTGGGAATGGAGCACAGGCCTACAGGGGATGCCATGCGCTCAGAGCCCGCTGCAGGAGTGTGCCCTCTGTGGCATCCCCCGGGGTCACACGCCCACCATGTAGCAAAGGAGTGTTCAGGACGACAGCCCCACTGTGTGGCAGCTCTGCACCTGTGGGCGGCCCTCTGCGCCACACTGGACCTCAGTCCTCTGCTGTAAAATGAAACATACGGACACATGTCATTCTGATAGGAAGGGGCTTGGCACAAAGGGACAGCTGCCCTCGCGGCCTGGGCTCCTGTCACAGGCATACCACTGCCACCGCCCTGGGTGGGGACCATCTGGGGGTCCTGTTATCCCCCGAATGCAGACTGTGGCCAGGACAGCCCACATGAATGGTGGGAACTCTGCGGACAGGAAGGATGCTGAGCCGGCAGGGGGCCACTCCCGCAGCCAGAGGCCTGCCATGTTCAGGGCTCTGGGCGTCCCGCTCTTGGCTGCTCTGTGTCTGCCAGCTTTACCTAGCCCGGCGTCTTGCCCTTTGAACTCCTCTCTGGTGGCAGTGTGGCTTGCCACAGACCCACTGTGCCCCTTGTGCCCACCCCAGCTCCTCTTGAGGTTGGCCCTGTTAGCAGGATAAACCCCACGGGTCCCTCCCCTTTGAGCTGTCCAGGGCTGTTGGCCTTTAGGCCCCTGGAATTGCGTTCATTCTGCGGGAGCTCTGACCAAGTCTGCCTGCCTCGCCCTCCTTCCCGGCTCTTTGAAGCCTTGGGCCGCACCCCCACTGACCCCTGCCCCCAGGAGTCAGTGCCCCCAAGGCCGCTCACAGGAGAAGGAGACAAAGCCTCTGTTTGCAGCCACTTCACCTCTGGTCTTGGCCATGCACAGCTGGGGCACCTTCTGGTGGGTAGGTTTGCTCCGTGGGCTGGCAAACTGCTCACTGATACTGGCCCAGCGACCGGCCTCTGCTGTCAGCTGTGAGAGCTGCTTTCTGCAGGGCCAAGTCGGGAAAAATATCCAAGGAGGAAAATACCTTTATTGAGCTTATGGAAAAGTGTACATCTTAGAATTTAAATAAATCTGCTTCCTTGCAGAGAAGAAGGAAAAGATAAATTAAAGTTAAACTTCTAAGATGTAATTATCTGGACACTAATTCCTTAAATATCGTCTAAACATAACCTGTGACCATTATAAAAGAACTCAAGTCATCCAAACCATCACCCTAGAAAAAAAATTTCCCTTAAAGATCAATGTCTTTTCAATCTTCAGTGCACTATAAAACACAAACTCAATATTACTGACATCATTTATCAATTTTATTCTATAATATGCTTGCCTTTTGTTTTCCTGACAGTAGAAATAGTGCATGCTCCTTGTAAAATATGTAACTGATCCTGAGAGAAATAAAATTAAAGCAATGATACCATATAGTCTAATTCCTCCCAGTCCGCTGTTAATAGTTTGGTGTGTCCTTCAGATTTTTCTCTGCCTCACAAACATTATTATTTATTTTACAGAAATGGTATATATTAAACATTCTTTTATAAATTTTCTTTTCTCACAACTTGTATATCTTTTTGAATATCATCACACATTGGTTTGCATAATTCCTTCTTAAGGCTACATTGCATTAATTAGGGACAGTACAACAGATTCTCCTCATGTTTCTGGGGTGGGTTTACCCATGTATTTCCACAGCATGAATTTCCAGCTCTGGAACAGCCCAGCCCAGCACGGGGAGCACTGATAGCTGCTGTGACGTGGGTCACCAGGTCAGACTACACCATCCAAGACTCCGTGGTGCAGTTCCTGTTGTGCCCAGATGCTGGGAAGTGTCCATCTTTGCACCTCAGCTAACAGGGGAGGTGAGTTTTCCCACCATACAGGTCTCTGTAGCCATTACTGACCCACCTACCCGCCTCCATGGGGAGTTCGCCCTCCCTGTGTGATCATCTGTGTTTGCAGCACACCTTCACACGCTGGCAGATGTCGGGCTGGTGGTCCTTGGGGCTGTCTCTGAGGCTAGTACCACATCGCTGAAGTTGCAAATACAAGTATCTTCGTATTTTTGTTCTTTATGCTCCAGCCTTTGACAGGCCACTTTCCACAGATCTGTCTGTCTGAGTTTGCAGTTGGTATGCTAAGGAAGGCCTGCTTCACCTCAGATTATGACAATTTCTGAAAATATTTGAGAGCAAGTGTCACAGAGACATTTTTCTAACTTTTCTTTGTTACATTTGAACGGTGATTATGGGTCCCCAGGCCCACCATTTCATTTTGCCCTTGGAACGAACCCAGAGGCAAGATATTTTTATCACCCCCAATTTACATGCGGGGAAACCGAGGCTCAGGGTGATTAAGCTGATGAACTGGAGGCAGACCTGGACCATAACTGACTTCAGCGCCTGCTGTGTGTCGGGCTCTGAGCGAGCCCCTGCTGCCCTCTCAGCCACTGGCACAGTGTTCTCTCTCTCCTCCCAGGTGGACAGATCCAGGGCCAGGCACCTTTGCTGCCAGTTCCCCAGAAGGGTGGGCTTGCAGCCCCTGGCAGGAGAGCTGTGGGTTGGGCCCCAGGCATCCGGAACCCTGCTGCTCGGCCCCCACACCCTCCTAGTCATATTCTCATACATGCATGCACACTCACATCACACACAGCCCCTGCTTGTGTCAGCTGGAAGCCTGCGTTAGTCACCTCCTGTGCCATAGTCCACCCTGGACAGGCTGCATCCCCACTCCTTGCATCTGATGAGATCTGCTCCCCAGGCGTGCATCGGGACCAACTGCATGATGCTTAAAGCAGCACTTGGCGGGGGACACACCCGAGAGCTGGGCCAGTGGTTTGAGGGTGAGGCTGGGCATTTGGGATTTGCAAAGCCTCACAGGGAGATATGCCACAAAGTCACTGAAGCTTAAACTTCCCATCCTTACTCTTACAGGTCCTGTCAAGGCCTTGTGGTAACTTATATTTGTAATTGTAAATTTTCTTAACAAGGGAGGTTCCCGAATTATGTAAGCTTCAGGTGCTTTAAATCTGGATCTGCCCCTGCCTGTAGGGGAGAAAATCACCTTTACATTTTCCTTTCTGTTACCTAGATTCCTTCTTCCAATCGTAACCTAGAATACACCTGGCTAACGGCTCTCGTCTCATCTGTTATTTTCAGACCTCTTGGTTGGAGCTACCCAGCAGGTTGCATTGAGAATTCTGAGGGAGGTTATTGCTCAGAAGGAAAAAGAGCAGAGATTGATGAGCCGTATCTCCCTGGGGCTCAGCATAGATTGCTTAGCGATGTCTGCCTTGGGTGTGGGAAGAGGAGGCAGGTATCAACACTGTAGCTAGGAAAATTCTGTTCGCCTTTTCTACAGACAAGGAGTTGGCAAATTTTTATCTGTAAAGGGCCAAAGAGGAAACATTTTAGTCTTTGCAAGCCATACAATCTCTGTTATAACTACTCAACTCTGCTCTTGCAGCTAATAGCAGCAATAGAAATAATATGTGTTCAAATAATGTTTCATTTACAGAAACAGGCTTCTGGCCACATTTGGCTCACACACTATGGTTTTCTGGCCTCTGTCACTGAGATGCTCCCTTACCCAGAAGGAGAGCCTCACACAGACTGATAAAGTGCATGAAACTTTGTCTCAGGCAGCAAGACTTCCTCATATTCTAAAGAAAGGTTATTCATCAGTCTTCTTTTATTTGGGTATCTAAGTGTGAAACATGGATTAGTCTGTGATTATTCACATTAAGTGGATTTTTGCTTTGCCAAAGGATTTATAAGAGTTTTGTTGAAGAAAGAACTGTTCTCCCAACATGTGTGTATCTATTTACTGCCTTACTGGGAGCCCAAGGGCCAGAAACTCCGGATTCTCACTACTCACCGGCCAAACACGACTAAAAATAAAGGCAGCTTCAATGCGAGTCAGTGAGAAAATAACTCACTTCCCCCAGAATCCAATTTTCAAACTGCATCTGGGGGTCTGTTCTGGGTATGATGGACTAATTGCACCATGCCTGACTCACCTGGTGACAATAGCTACTGCTCTTGGTGGGCAGGGGCCAGCCTCCGGAGACTCAGGACTAAGTCGTAGGGGACAGCCTGGAGGAGAGCAGAGCCCAGAATGCCACTAACTGGCAGTGAGCTTACCTTGTTCCCTCCGGTGTCCCTGGCCTTACTGAACAAGCCTCAAGGCCAACAGTGTACATGGGACAGATACAGAGAACCCAGGGGAAGGCTCTCATCCCAGCACATGGAGCAGGAGAGCAGACTCCCAATGCCCACGCAGAGTTGGGAGTCCCATCTTCCTTTTAGCCCTTGTTTGTCAGTTCCTGGGGTCTTGGCCCCAAGCTGTCCCATGGCAGCAGCAGTGGAGGATTGACCTTTCCTCTCTGACTCAAGGGCTAAGGTTGAGTCAGAGGGCATGTGAACCCCGTTGCCTTGCCCTCTCTCTGTCCTCAGGGCCTTTGGTTCCAGACCAGCCAGTGTGTGGGATACACACGGGATAGACCTGAGCGGTCTGCAGAAATTTGGAAACTGACCCACCTTGGAGCCACAGCCCACAGAAGGCAGGCAGGTGGGCACTTGTAGCTTGAGACCAGCCAGATCTATCTCCTAACTCAAAAATAACATTCTCCAGAGGATTGAGGATTGAAAGATCCAGTCTCATGACACAATATGAAAATGCTTAGGATATAATCACATGGAGAACCAGGAATGTCGTAACTTCCATGGGAAAGGACAATCAGTGGACCCCAGTGTTCAAATGACAAATATGCTGGAATTATCTGAGAAAGACTGTAGAGTAGTGATTGTGAAAATATTCCAACAAGTGAGGGTTTCACCTGAATGAAACTGATGGTTGTGCCAGGGTTGTGCTCTCTCCTGGGCCTCAGCTCTCCTTCCACTCACGTGGTGGGGACAGCATTCCGTCTCCCACAGCTATGGGACCACAGGCCCCATTTCCTCATGGGGTTTCCACTGGGATCTGCTCGCAGGCCCTAGAGGTTGCATTCCTGTCCCCACCCATCTTCCCAGTCAGCAGCAGAGAATTGCTTGCTTTTGTGTTACAGCTCAGCTATGTATCAGTGCTTCCAGGAAGAGCATAACTCCTCTGCAGGGACTCCCTTGATTAGGGGAGGCCCATAATCTGCCCATCTTAAAGTCAATTGATTGGGACCTTAATTATATCTTAAAATCCCTTCACAGCAGCACCTAGATTAATGCTTGATCAAATAACTGAGAAGTTGAGTGTACACCAGGGAGCAGGAATCAGGGCGCCATGTGAGAATTCTGCCCACCCCATAAATAATGATGAAAACTCCCCAGACTTGGCAGGAGACATAATCTACACATTCAAGAGGATGCATGAATCCAAAGAGGGTGAATCAGAGAAATCCACACCCAGACACATCATAACCAAACCTCTGACCACTGAAGACAAACAAAACACCTCGAAGGCAGACAGAGAAGATTACACCTTAGCTCCGGAGGAAAAACAGTGAGTAACAGTGGGTTTCTTAGGGGAACCAGGAGGACCAAAAGGAAGTGCCTAGTATTTTTCAAGTGCTGAAAGAAAAAAAATGTCAACACAGACTCCCATGTCCTTCAGGAATGAAGGTAAGTAAGGACACATTCCTGTGAAGGAGAACTGGGAGAATTTTTGCTGTCAGAACTGCTTCAAAAGAATTGCTGAAGGAAGTGCCTTAGACAGAAGGGAAATGGTACCAGAAGGAAATTGGGACCCAGTCTTCACAGAAGGGCAGCAAACATAGAAGCATTTGAGTAAGTATTCCAGATATTCTTCTCCTCTGGAATTCTTTAAAATATGTTTTATGAAACCAAAAATTATAACATCATCTCATGGAGTTTTCAATCTGTGTAGGTGTAACACAACATAAAGAAGGGAGAATAAAGTAAAATACCAATTCTAAGCAGACTATTAAAATTAAATATGTACATTACCAGCTTTAGAGCAACCACTAATAACACTGATTGAGGAGATAGAGTGAAAACACAACCAATTAAGATGGAGCCATAAAAAGTTCAAATGACCCACCAGAAAGCAGGAAAGGTGAAGAAGGAAATAGAAGATGAAAAACAGTGGGGACAAACAGGAAACGGGTAAATTGAGGCAGATCTGAGTCCCGGCATACCAATGATTACACTAAATACTAGTCATCTAAACCCATCAACTAAAAGACAGAGACTATGACACTGGAAAAAACGTGACTCAACTCTATGTTGTCTATAGGAAACTCCCTTCAAATATAATGATACAGGTCAGTTTAAAGTGAAAAGATAGGATCATATACAGTGCAAACACAATTAAGGGAAAGTTGGAGTGGCTACATCAACATTAGATAAATAGACTTCAAAGCCAGAGGTAAAGAGAAACATTACATAATAATAGAAGGGCCAATTTATAGAGCAGCCATAACAGGCCTAAATGTGTATGCACCTAACTATGAAGTATAATCTAATCCCAATAAAAATCCCAGACAGGCTGTGTGTATATAAAGGTATGATTTTAAAATTTATATGGAAAGCAAAACTAGAATGCTAAAAGAATTTTTAGAAGGAAGAAGAAAGTTGAAGAAACTACTCTATTCAGTTTTAAAAGCATTCATAAATAAGAATGATATTGGCAGAGATGGTTACATAGATCCACAGAGCAGAAGAGGTAGCCCAGAAACAGAGCCACACAGATACGCTAAGTGATTTTCGATAGGTTCAAAGAAAACTCAATGGATAAAGGACAGTCTTTTGAACAAACATGACACCTAAAACATAATCCATAAAATTGTATGGCAAAAAAATGGAAAACTTTTGTTCTGTGAAAGACACCATTAACAGAATAAAAAGATCAGCTCCAGACTGGCAGAAAATACTTGCAAACTACACATCCAACAGAGGCTTTGTACCCAATATATAAAGAACACTCAAAATTCAATAGTAAGAAAACACACAGCCCAATTTAAAAGTGGGCAAAATACCTCAGCAGATACTTCACTAAGAGGATGTAAAGATGGACAATAAGGACATGAAAAGATACATGATATCATCAGCCTTTAGGGAAATGCAAGTTAAAACCATGATGAGACCCCATTACATACCTAAATGGTGGAAATAGAAAACACTGACAGCCCTGAGATGCAGTTGCAGAGTAACCAGAGCTCTCATTATGGCATGGCCACTTGAGACAACAGCGTGGCAGCTTCCTACAGAGCTAAACATACCCGCTCTGAGGGATTCAGCAACCCCACTCCTAGATACTTACTACAGAGGAATGAAAACTTATGTTTACCCCAATTCTGCACGTGAATATTTATAGCAGTTGTATTCATGCTTGGCAGAAACTGGAAACAACCCGAGTGTTCTCAGCGCATGAATGGACAATCTTGGTCCGTCCACACCACGAGCAGCAACGTGGTGGAACACAGAGGTCACGTACAGATCATTCTGTTCATGGTGAAATCAGAGGCAAGACAAACTGGAGAGAAAGAGGATGGGTCGCCAGGGCTCTGGGGAGTTCTGCAGGGAGTGTGGGGCCTGCGCTGGGGAGGGTGGGGTCACATCCTGGCTGTGGGGGATGCGTGAGAGCTCATGGACATGCACGATCAGAAGTTCAGTTCCACCGTCTGTCACTGAGAACACGGAGCCTGTGCTGTCCCTAGGTCAGCTGTCCAGACCCACAGGGGAGCCCTGAAGTCGGGGTCCTGGAGGCCAGGGGCCTCAAGGGAGGGAGGGAAGGGCCTGCAGTGCCTCCGCTCTGGGATCTGACCAGAGGGGCCTGAGGGCTTCTGTCAGTGGGAGGACGGGCGCAGACCGAGGGACCCATGGGTCCTGCCCCACAGTGCGCTCCCCACGCTCCAGGTTCTCCCTGATAGCAGGCGTGTTGGCAGGAACCAGGCTCTGTGCATCTCACGGGAAGCAGGCCCGTGGCCCCTCCTGCTCTGGGTCTTAGACCCTGAAAAGCCCCAAGCCAGCTGCTGGGGAGGAGAGGCTCTCCATGGGGTGAGGGCGCCACGTTCTGCGTTAAATGGAGGAAATACCAGGTTCCTCTGACAGAAATATCCGGGCGGTGGGGCAGTTGGAATCTTGGGAGACTTGCAGCCCATGGAAAACCAGCCCTGCCACCAAGCACAAGGGTGTCTCCCGTGGGCCCAGGCCCTGCCCCAGCTTTGCCCCTAGAAAGCACCCCTTCTCTTCAGGAAGCAGCCCTGCGGGGTCCACACGAGGCCACTGTCTGTCAGCACCTGAGGGACCCAGGTGCCGACTGACATATTGCTGTGGTCGCTTGTGCAGTGGAGGCCCTCGGGAGCCCCGGCCTGCCTCCTGCTGTGCTAAGCTGGAGCCCTGCCCGGTGTGGCCCGGTAGTTGGCCCGCGGACTCTGAATACTGACCGCCATTGCCTGCAGCAGCAGGGGGTCCAGCGTGGCTGCCTGGGAAGCCCACACTGCTGACGTTTCCTAGGAAGGATGCAGGGCAGCCACGCAGCTGGGAGTCGCATGGACACGGGCCAGCTTTAGGGCCCACGCACAGCCACACTAGAAGCACACTTTCATCTCAGCTATGCCGGCATCAGTGGCTGGCCCTTGGCATAGACCACAGGCCTCTGAGCAGAAGGCCCTAACTGCTGCCCCTGGAATGCTCACGCATGAACCCGCTGGTGCTGCGATGTTCTCAGGTCGGAGGACTCCCGTTCCTGTTAGGCCAGGGTTAGCTGTGACTGTGCCCCTGAACCCGCGATGTGCACAGAGCACATAGGCTACCGTAGGTGCTTAGTCATTGCTCACTCGTGTCCCAGCAGAGGCACCTGGAGGGGTTGGTCTTGGGGTGGGATTTCACCAAGCCGGCTTTGGTGAGGCTCACAGTGTCGTGACCTGAATTCCATGTTCTAATGCTGTACCCAAAGCCATCGTCGCCCTCTTTCCTGCAGATGCAGGGACAGCTCAGTTGCCTTCTTCAGAAAGACCCTTGGCTGGGAAAATCGTGCGATGCTTAGCGAGGTGCCGAGGGTGGGACAGCTTCTGTGGGGGAGGTCACCCCCTGAGAAACAGGGCTATGTTGACATGACACAAGATTTTCTCCTCCATTTCCTGCCCCTGTGGCCTGTTGCCAAGGACAGTGGTGCAGGGCGGAAGGATGGATGTTCGCGACACTGTCTGGTGGGAGCAGGACCCTGGTGGGGCTAGCTCTGGGGAGGAGCCCCCACCTCCCTGAGGGCCTGAGACCCCAGAACTCTGGGGAGGCCGCTAGGACAGGGATTTCCCAAACCCAAGATAAGAGCTGGTCTGCTGGGGCCTCTCAGCTGGGCGCAAGGCCAGCCTAATATGAACTGTCTCCCTGGCTGACAGCAGTGCGAAAGCAGAGCAGACACCAGGCGCCATTCCCAGGAGAAGGCAGTGGTTCCGGGTGCTCAGTAACTTGCCCAGGGTCATCCCTTGGTAAGAGGGGCTGCTCACCCTGACTGCAAGGCCTCAGCTGGCACCTTGGGCTCTATTTTGGCTTTTGTGGAATGTGAGGTCTGGAAAGTTTTAGAAGGTCCCTCACTATTCCGAGTGTTATCCTCAGGCCAGCAGCTCTGGTGTCACCTGGGTGTGCACTAGAAATGCAGAGCCTCAGCCCCCCAGTTTCTGAATCAGAATCAACGTTTTACTGATTTGTCAGGTGATGGCACACCTTCAAGCTGGGCAGTGCCCACTTGGGGCAACTCTCACACTTTACAGATGAGTTGAGCCAGCGAACTCCAGCCTCTGCATCCTGCCCGGGGCCTTCCTGCTCGGACTCTCTCCTGTCCAGCCCGAACTGCTGCTTCAATGTCTTAAAAGGAAATCTAAATAATTCGGGGATTTGATGCTAAATTTGATCTGACCGATATTGTTTCACTCTTAAAAAGATACATAAGGCAGGGGTCCAGCCCGCATGGGGGTAAAACTTGTATACAAATGACAAATCACAGGGTACAAAATGACTGAGTCATAAAGGGAAATCACAGAGAAGTGACGTCAGTATGAAAGTGGGGACCAGGAAGACACCCAGAAGGACCTGAAGTGTCAGGACCGTAATGGAGGAAGTACTGGCCAGGACAGGGCTCCTGTCTAGGCATCAAGCCAGCCAGAGGCCGGGTGGGATGTGTGAGCGCAGGGAACAGCATGGAGCTGTTCAGGTTGTCATGGAGGCCAGGGCCAGAGGCTGGAATGGAGGCCAGGGCAGAGGCTGGGGCAGAAGCTGGGGAGGAGGCCAGGAGAAGTGCGGCTGGTGAAACAGGCATGGGCTGCCCAGGGGCTGTGACCAGCACAGATTCCAAAGCCCACCCAGGACAGGGGCTCGGAGTCTGGGGCCTGTGTCTGTCAGTGTCACTGTGTCTGAGGCACATTTGGGCAGCGCTGCCTTGGTGCTGCGATCTGTATGGTGCCAGTTTCCCTTTGGATGATCAGGACCTCCGGAGGCCCACAGCCTCGTGGGTTTACATCCCTAAAAAGAAGCAGGCATTCTGCCTGAACCCATATCTGTGTCTGTGTCTACAGCTCTGTCTACTCGTATCTCACCAGGCAATTAAGATGCTTCCCACCGGACCTGGATGTGGGTCTCGGAGCACCACGGGCCGTAGCTGATGAGTTTCTCTTGCCCCAAGAAAATAATGCACCACATTGAGGGAGAGGCACTGGGGGTGCTGAGGCAACGCACCCTTGCCCTGGAGCGGGTCTTCACTTCTTGCCCCTCGGTGTCTGTGCAGAGCTCTCTGGGCCAAATGCCTGGGGACAGGCTCTGGGGCTGCAACCTCCCTCTTGGCCCAGCACCCACACACCCTGTGCGGACACAGTGCAGAGATCCCCCCAGAAGAGATAAGTCACTGTTCCTGGGGAGGAAGTCTAGATAGCAAAAACTTATTTGACATTATACATTATTCTGTATTTGGGAGAAAAGCAAAAACAGAGTTTTCCTAATGCGACAACAAGCTGCTCAAAACTTTGGCTATGCGTGATTTCTAGAAGGCAGGTTCCTACCACCACGTGTCTAGGAGTCAGGGCAAGGTCATCCTCTGTCCCCGTTGTCATCACAGGACTAGTTTTAGAAAGCTGAGAAAACGGGGCAGGAAGCTTTAATCACTGCACAGCTAGAAGTGGGGTGTGGGCGGGAACCCAAACTAAGGAGGCCCTTTGCTTGAGCTGGAGACATCATTACAAAACTACATTTCCTGCAACAAAATCATCATTTTAAAAGTGGCTTCTCCTGGTAATATTTCAACTGACAACACCTGTCTCCATCACACGTCTGTAATTGCGGCCCCACTGCACACCTTTGAGGGCAGCTGTTGCCAGAAAGCCCCTTGTAAAGGGTCCCCGCCACCTGTATGATACTGTCATCCCCTCGGGCTCAGCAGCCTGCCCTGCCAACCGGTGGTTAGGTGTGGGACGCTGTTTCCTGCAGACCAGAAACCTGGAATCTGCCCTAGAATTAGCTCGTGTCCACAGTGCCTTTAAACCCCGTTGTATTAATTCATGTAATAAAGCCAGTTGCTCTTCTAATTTGCCTGCAGACTCTTAAACAGCTTGCTTGCAAACACAGCAGATCCTATCTCAAGCCCTCTTGGGCCAACACAATAAACACAATAGCTCCATTCTCTCCCGGCTGCCACTGGGGAATTTGGTTCCTGCAGAGGTTGGCCTGGAATTCTTGCCCAGGGTGATCAGAGGAACTTGTCATTACAGCTGCCCTGGCTTGCTTTGGAGTGGGGGCATAAAACAGTTAAGCCCAAGGCTGTATATCCTGCAATTTTTAACAGCCTGGAGAGTGTGAGGGACCTTTTTGGATTAAGATTTGGATCCTAGGGCACAGAGACAGACTGTTCCTGAACAAAATGGTGCACAGAGTCCAAGAGGCTGGCCCAGGAAAGTCTTAGGCCAAGTTCTGTTTAGATCACGGTCTTCACATCTGTGTATGCTCATTGCTTGGTCCGGTGAGGCTGCTGGAACGTTCTGGCGTGTCCCTGCGTCTGGCCTGCTGTGGCCTTCCTATTGTGCCAAATGCCTTGCGAGTCACTTCTCCGTTCCCGTGCTTTGGCAGCCCCCTCACCACCCTCTGGCTGGAAATCACTCTTCGCTGTGATCAGTGCTGTCACAAAGATGCCCGTGGGTTTTTCCGGCAACACCCCGTGCTGGGAACTGTCCATTGTTTCGGTGGCCACCTCCCGCAGAAACCAAGGCTTTGTTTTCTGTCAACACAGCAGCCCAGCTGGTGGCCTGACATAGGCTGCAGAAGGCCTGGCTGTCCTCTTGTGCTCAAGGTTTTGCCTTGAGGTGTGTTGGGTACTATTTCTAACGACCTAGTAGGGCAGAGTCTTATGGCTGAGCCTCTCAGCCCTTGGGCAGAGGCTCAAACGGCCAGCACTCCCCTGCTTTTCTGCCTTCTAGCCTCCACTCCCCGGCTTCTCATCCTGGTGTGAGAGCTCACCTGCTATATGTGCCGGGCAGGTACAACAGGCTGTAGGAATCATACTTAGGTCCCAGCACTTCAGCTTCACTGGCTGGAATCAATGGTCAAGGCAGCCAGTTGAATAAAAATGACCTTAAATCCCATTTTTTCTAGAGTGAAGCAAAAGGTGAGCCCAAGGCGGGGATCAGGAGGGGCAGGTGTGGAGGGGGCAGAGCTCTCTCTGTGACTGGACAAACAGCGGCGTCACCAGAGCTGACCTTTATAGGCATCTGCAGCGCTCAGACCCAGGAGAGCTGCCTCCAGCCCTCATGACTCTGGCCAGTACCATGTGTCCCAACTTGCACGGAGGCAAGCAGTCCCAGGGAGCAGCAGCGGGGACTGGCCCCACTCAGGATGGTTGCAGCCGCCGTGGACACCCAGAGCCACCCATGGGCTCTGACCTGGGCCATCCGGGGGCTGCAGGGGCCTGCTGAGCAGATGCTGCCCAATTCTGTCAGGGCCCTTTCTACTATGGCCCCTCCCCTCCGGCCAGACCATCATTTTGGTGCCCCCCAAGAGGCATGAGCCCCTGAGGCCTCTTTGTCTTGGACCTGCCTCTAAAATCCAGCTAAGCACTTGGAGTATGGACACCCCTCCTGCCCCTGGAGCCGAGCTTCACTGCTTGCCAGGCCAGCAGGGGAATGGCTCTCATCCTGGCCAGGCAGGGGGTCCTGGCCTTGAGGAGCAGGCTGGAGACCAGGCAGCATGCAGGCATCGAGGGGCACGTCCTCATGGCTGTCCAGCTGCCACTGGCTCCGGCCTGGGGTGGTGATACTGTGAGCCCGCCACATGAGCGTGCCAAGTGTCTCGCCTTGGGGGGCCCTCTGATGGGAAACGGCCACATGTCTGCAGTGGCCTGGCCTGGGCACTGACTACTAGCTGGCCTGAACATGCACACCTGAGCCCTCAGGGCACCCCTGCTGCTCTCAGGGACCAGGGCCATGTGTCTCTGGTGCCGCCCTGAATACACGCCTGATGGGTGTGAGTCCTGGGCCTGAGCTGGCAGTGCCGTGCGTGCTGTGGAGTCGCGCGAGGCCAAAGGCTGGCTCTGCGAGCTTGCATTTTCCCTCTGTGACTGGAGCCGTCAGTTCAGACGGCTGCCTCCAGGTGAATATGGCCTCTGGTTTCTGGCTTCTTCCTCTAACTACAAGTCTTCTCAGTTAAAGGCTCTTATTTCAGAAATTAAAACCTTATTAAAACCAATACTTATAACTTACCATGAATAGAGAACCACCTAGGTATAATTAGTGCCTTTCTTTATTAAATTTAACAATTATGAATCACTTCTTATCTAATTCTGGGCTTTCTCCAGGGCTAAATATTATTTTGACTTTTCACAGAGTAAGTGTTTGCAGGAAGAAGATCTGGATTCTCCCTTGGGAATCCGGGAATCATCGTGCCCTTTTGGGCAAAGAAGGGATTAATAGTTCAGCTATTGCTAGTGTCTCCACTGGGGACATTGGGCATTTGGGGCTGAATGTCTGTCTAAATATGTCAAGACTGAGGTGGAAACATAAGTAAATAGCTAGATGATCACATGGAAATATAATTCCTGATGGAGCTGGTGATGTAGGCAGGACAGAAGCTATCATTTTACACCCATTTCTCCAGACCGGTGGTTTACTTCTTGAAGTTTGTCTCTTTAGTTACTCAAAATGTACAGTGACATACGTGTAGGTAAGTAAGCCCTACTTCTCCTCCTGTAAGAACAAAACAAAACAAATACAACAGAAAAGAAGGGAGGAACACAAAGCCATGAAACCAAGTGTCCACCCCACACCTCTGCCACCCCAGCCCCCAGACCGGGTGCCCTGGGCTTGGATCCTCATGGCAGCTCAGGGCCACGTCCTCGGAGAAGTGGGAGTCACAGGACATCTTCTCGTGTTTCTCAAATTTCCAAATGTGGACAGCACATTTTTAAATGCACAGAGCAACATGACAATAACATCCTAACAACAATAACAAACTGTCTTTTCAAGGAAAACATTCAAGAAACTATCCATAAATAAGGTGCTGGTTTTACTTAGTGTTAAAGGAGAAGACAGCCAAGGGGTGGGAACTGGGCTCCAGGAACAGTAGATGAAAACAGGCTTCTCTCTGGAGGCAGCAACTCCTTCCAGGTGAGCGAGGGGAAGAGCGGTGGTCCGGCAATGGCTGTCCCTCCTCTGTGAGCGCACCTTCAGGGCTCAGGATGCAGAATGAGTTCGTATGTAGTAAAACATGGTCAAAATATTTACCCACCAGAGAGGCACTTACAGGGTTAGAGCAAGAAGCCTTACGTCATAGCTTACAATTTAAGGTAAACACATAAATCTTAAAATTTGGGTCAACGAACAGAACTTCAGGAAACAAAACCAAACAAATGACACCAGAAGAGCCCTGAGCACTCCTCGGCAAGGCACCCCCCCCCCATGCACAGGCCCTCCCCTTCGCTCCAAAAGCTTGTGGGAGCCACCCAGCACCCCTTGGGTCCCAGAAGGCTCTTCCTGGGGCTTCCCACCTGACACCCACGGTGGGCAGCCCACACCCAGGAGACAAGCCGTCCAATGGTTCAAGGGCTCGAGGTTGTCACCCTCTGTTCCACGTGGAGAAACTGGTGTGCAGAAGCAAAGAATGACATTGGACTCAAGAGGCCAGCAGATGGCCATGCCTGATCCTTTTGGAGCAGCATCCCGGTCCGGCTCATGGGTTTGGACACATGCATAATGACACCTGTCTGCCATCACAGTGTCTTTCAGAGTAGCTTCACCACGCTCAAGACCTCTGTGCCCCACATAGTCATCCTCCTCCCCAGCCCCTGGCAACTCTGACCTTCTCATTGTCTCAGCTGTGCCTTTTCCCGGACACCCTGGAATTAGAATCACACAGTGCGTGGCCTTTTCAGACTGGCTGCTGTCGCTTAGTGATGTGCATTTAAGGTTCCTCCATCTCTTTCCATGGCTCCCTAGCTCTTTTTTTAAACATTCAATGATATTCCATTATCTGGATGTGCCTAAGCTTATTTATGCATTCACCTACTGACAGCATCTGGCTTGCTTTCAAGTTTTGGCAACTATGATAAAGCTGCAATACGTGTCCCTGTGCTGGCTTTTGTGACATAAGTTTTCATCTTCTTTGGGTACATACGAAAGCATGTGATTGCTGGGTTGTATGTTAAGAGCATGTTTAGTTTTGTAACCGCCCAGCTGTCTTCCAAAGTGACTGCTTTCCACTTCCCTGTCTTCCAGATCACTGATCCATTCTTCCATATCCTCTAATCTGAGAATGATTTCCTCTACTGTATTTTCCATTTCAGTTATTATATTCCTCAGCTTTTACTGGTTATCTTCTATATTTTCTAGCTCTTTGTTGAAGTTCTCACTGTGTTCATTCAGTCTTCTCTCCAGCCTGGTGAGGATCTTTATGACCATTACTTTGAATGCCTTATCAGTTAGATTGCTTATCTCCATTTCATTCAGCACTCTTTCTGGCATTTTGCCTTGTTCCTTTGTTTGGAACATATTCCTCTGCCTCCTCATTTTGTCTGGGTCTCTGTGTTTGTTTCTAGGTATTAGGTAGGTCAGCTACATCTCCTGGTCTTGAAAGCAGTGGCCTAATATAGCAGTTGTCCTGGAGGACCCAGAAGAACAACATGTCCTGTTCCCCAGGACCAGATACTCCAGGGGTGTCCCTCTGTGGGTAGCGTGCACCCTCCTGCTGTGACTAGGCCATGACTCCTGCGAGTAGGCTGGGGGCAGGTCCAGCCCTCCACCCGGCTGTCTGCAATGATGGGCATGATTATTGTGGGCGCCCAGTGGGAGGGCTTGCTCCCAGCACAGCTGCCTAAGAGGCCAGGCTGTTTCTATTGCTGATGTGCTGGTGGGCAAGGCTAGCTCTCCCCTTCCGGGAGCAGGAGTCACTGGAGAATTGCTGGTCCCAGCCAGGGCTGCCCACTGGGTGTGGCAGGGTGGGTGTCACTTTGTAGGGGCGCCTGCTGGGGTGGGACAAGTGCACAGGGAACACTGGGGTGGGGCGAGTGGTGCTGGTAAGGTAGCTGGAGTGTCAGAACTGGCTCCCACAAGCATCTGGCCAGCTAGGCTGGCAGAGGGCAAGAAAATGGCACCTGCCAACACTTCTGCTACTGGAGGAAAACTTCTACAGATCCCCCATTCCTCTGACACATGTACTAAAATTAGTTAATAAAAGTCCTTCACATATAACACAGGCAATTCTCAAATTCCTGCTTCTGTGTGGGATCTCAGACTGATTGATATAGCATGCCAATCCTTTAAGAACAGAGACTTGGCCTTCCACCCTCTTCTGGTCCTCCTGTAGCTCAGCCCTGCTGATTTTCAAAGCCAGATGGTAGGGGGCTTGTCTTCCTAGTGCAGGTGCCCAGGGCCAGGGGTGCCTGGTGTGGGGTGTGACCCCTCACTCCCCTGCCTGTCTTCCCCTCCCACTGTGGGTTGTTGTGCACGGGAGTGGTGTTTGGATCCCAACCACACATCTGCCCTTCACCCTTCTCCATGTGGCCTTTTCTTTATGTCACTAGCCATGGGTAGTTTTCAGAGTGAGTTGTTTCATATGTGATTGTTGCCTCAGTGTGTCCATGAGAGGAAGTGACCTCAGGAACTTCAGCTCTGCCATCTTCCGCCACTCGTTCCAGGAGATTTTTGTTGATTCTTTTGGATTTTTGGTGTAGATGATCATATCATCTGTGAACAAAGTTTCATTTCTTCCTTCTCAGTCTATATACCTTTTATTTCCTTTTCTTGCCTTATGCATTAGCTAGAGAATCCAATATGATACTGAAAAGGAAAGGTAAGAAGACACCATTGCCTTGTTCTTGGTCTTGGTGGGAAAATATCAATTTTCTCACCTTTAAGTACAATGTTACCTCTAGGTTTTTTGTATATATTTTTTTATCAAGTTAAGGAAGTTCCCATGTATTTCTGACTTACTGAGAGTTTTTATCATAAATGGGTACTGGATTTGTCAAACACTTTGTCTGCATCTATTGATAGAATCATGTGATTTTTCTGTTTTAGTCTGTTGATGTGGTAGATCATATTATTGATTTTCTAATGTTGAACTAGCCTTACATACCTAGGATAAATCCCACTTGGTCCTGATGTAGAATTATTTTTATACATTATTGGTTTTCATTTGCTAATATTTTGTTGAGGATTTTTGCATTTATGCTCATGAGAGAGATTGGTCTGTAGGTTCCTACACACACACACTCTTCCTTACAGGTGTGAATTCATATTCCAGTGGTGATGCAGATTTTCCTGTAAGACAACCACCAGTCAGGATAGATTAGGGGTTAAGCTGTGACACCCAGTAGACCCCAGGTCTCTGTTGCTTCCAGAACCAAGTGCTTGTATGTTGTCATATTCCATGCTAGTTGTGAATCAGCTGTGATCTTTCCACCTCACCTTTATCAGAAGCCTAGCCTTTTGGGGCAGACTTCACCTGGGGTACTGCTGGTCACTACTGAAAGGAAGATGGGCTGTGAGCCACATGTCGGCTCACAGAGGATCTGCTGCAGGTGGTCATGTCATGTCTCACACCTCACTGACCAGAGCAACCCCCTGCCAGCCTGACTTCAGTGGCGGAGTGTGAGGCTCTTGAGCAAGACAGAACCCACTGGGGTCTTTGTCAGAGACATTTCATGCCCGGATACATAATAAGTGAATTGCAAACCCAACTTTCAGCTAGTGCAGACCAAGGGCAGGTTCAAAGTGCACATTTTAAAGACACATGGTCCTTGCTCTTCACCCAGTGCAGCAGGAACAATGGAACAACAGAACACCTTCACAAGCCTTGGGACTATTATCTACCTTGAAAATTCTATAGAGGCCACAGGTGGATCCCAGGCAGCTTTCTTTTCAAGAAAGGCTATCTCCACAGGACTTGTTCTCCAATCACTGAACTCCATGGCTGACCACAGGGTAGGTAGATAAAATGAAGGTGAGCAGGTGACAATCAGGCCATGTCCCCTCCTGGTCCACCTTTGTCTAACCGTTCTCAATTCTTTTCTATCATGGGCTTGTTTTGCACTAACATGGACATTCAGAGAGTGTCATCTTAAGTGTAAGAGCTCCATGTTTCTGCAGTTCATCCACACTGCTGCTCATCGGTAGCCTGACTCTTCTCACTGTAAAGCAGTGTCCATTAAATGGATGTACCATTGAAAATATCTCAAGCATTTCTTAATATTATCCCATAGTATTACGCTTCTCCTGGAGAAGGCCATATGGGCTGTTTCCCATGCTGGACTATTATGAATAAAGCTGCTATCAATATTCTTCTACAAGTCTTTTTTGTGGACATATATTTTTATTTCTCTTGGGTAAGCATCTCAGATTGGAATTGTTGGATCATAAGGAAGGTATACAATTATTTTCATAAGAAACTGACAACCCTTTTTTCAATAAGCTTGTATCATTTATAGTTCTACCAAAGTTGTGAGAGTTTTTATTGCTTCACATCCTTGCCAATATTTGGAATTGTTCACATTTACTTTCTAAAAAATGCACAAAATTCCATTTTGATGGTCCTGTGTCTCTCCCACATCAGACCTATTCTGGAGCCACTGACAAATGGCAGAGTCACCTGTTTCAGCATCCTTCCCCCTGCCACCATGGTCGCACTGGTGGGAGGCTGAGGAGAGGTGAGGTCACCAAGGAGCAGATCTTTAACACAAATAGAGAGGAAGACAGGAAAATGCAAGCTTGGGTCATCAGACCTCAAGGACAAAAAGTAGCTGATTTTATGTTAAGAAAAAGTCATGTGTTTTTTTTCTTATCTGCATCTGGATCTTGAATCCTCCACCCACTGGCTGAGGGGTCTTCCTGATCCTCACACGAGACAAGATAAGTATATGGATACTACTGTCTGCTGCATGTGGGTAGTGTGGAGAGAAGGACCCATAATGCCATATGATAATCCAGTGCCTGGCATCTAGCAGGGCCCAGGTGATGAAAGCTGCTGTTATCATTTCATGATCATTGTAGGTGTGGATTCCCACACAGGCTGTCTATACCCTGTGATTCATGCCCACACATCCTGGGATGAAGGGCCCAGGCTGGGCGATGCTGTGGAGAAAACCCTGGCAGGCAGGAAGCCCCTGGAGGCCACTAAGCCTTCTGTGTGATCTTGGGCAAGCCAGGGGACCCTGAGGTCCTGCCACTGGGACACTGGAGTTGAGCTAAATGATTTTTGAGAGTTTTGAAAGCTTGGGGATAATATTTTAAAACACTTGAGATATTTTCAAGCACTTAACACAGAGCCACCTTTGATTATTCAAATCCTTCCACAATGGATATTGAAGCCGTCACCTTACATACATAACCTATTCATCTTCATAATGTACATGAAGAATGAGTCCCCATCTCAAGGTCATGCGCCCAGTGTCCTTCCATTCTGAGTCCCTGCTCTGTTTCTGAGCCATTGGCCTTCTTTCACCAGAATGGCTTGTGCCCACAGCGGGAGTCTTCCCACTCGGCCCCCGGTCTTGGCCACTCTCCTGCCTGCTCCCACTTGGGGCCAGCATGACACACGGTGCAGGTGGAAGCTGGATGAGGTTGCGTTCTCCCTGGTAGGGGCGGGGGCTCAGAGGGCTGGGTGGTCACCCTGCCTCCATCAGTCAGCAAAAGCCTGTGTGCATCCCGAGTTAGGGCCGCTTCCTTCTGAGAAGCCCTGCAGCAGGCCCTCAGTGACTGCTGCGCGTGTCCCCATTGGCCGGGCTTCGCAGGCTGCTGTGCGCCTGGGCTGCAGGCCGAGGCCCCTCAGGGTGCTGGCCCCGCTGCCCCCGGCAGCATGCAGGGCCGAAGCCTGGATTTCTGAGGCTCGCATGCTTGTTTGTTGAACTGGAAACAAAGGCAGGGGCAGGACATGAACAATGGGACCAAAGTGGCCCGATGGGCGGGTCTGCGGCCATCACCGCCTGCTTCCTTTCCTGCAGGCTGCCGGCCTGTCGCTCAGAACCCTGAAGGGCATTCACTCCATCTGTTGGGGCGTTCTCAGCCATCGCGCGGTGTTCTCTCAGCAGTGATGCACAAAATTGCTTTGCACTTTATTTAAAGTTTTACTTCTTTTGTGGCTGGTAAACCAGCCCACTTTAATTTTCTGAAGTCAGGGCCACTACTCACTGCTTTTGAGGCAGCTCCCAGCCTTTCACTCCCCATCCCCAGCCCAACCCCTTTACACATATTTTTGAGATTTCCTATGTGTATGTTTCTCTCCTCAAGGAATGTGCAAGGTAAGTGGGGAGTGAAAACAATCATTACATAAAAAAAGACAATGTATAATTAGGAGGGAACTTCAGTGATCTCTGATCCTTGGGGCAGCGAATAGGAGGTGGGTCCCCAGCAAGGAGGAGGTGGGTCTCCGGCAAGGAGGACGGGGCTTCAGCGGGGAATGTGAGTCCATGGGGCTGGGAGGCCTGGACAGCCTCAGAGAGGTGAAGGTGCGCCTGTACTTCTCTGAAAGGGGGAGCGGAGTGGGAAGGCCTGGGGAGGACAAGCAACATGACTGCAGAACCCTAAGGCTGGGGCTGGGTAGGGGACGGCAGTGTCTCTGGAGGCTGGTGTCAGGACACCTGGTGGGTGCCCCTGTGATCAGAGGGCTGAGGGTAATGAATTATATGGGCAAGGATAACGGTCTGTACTCTGCAGACACAGCCAGATAGGGGCAGCGCGTAGAGGGGCTTCCAGGGCAGAGAGACTGGTGGTCCTGGGTCAGGATGGGGGCAGGGGGCCATGGCAGGGCTGGGAGGGCTTGTTGCACAGAGACACACGGCCCCAGAGCCCCCAGCCCCGTCCTGCCTCCCCTGTCACACGACCCACAGCAGGCACAGTCGGACGGCCTCCCACCACTTGTTAACATCCCAGGATTCTCAGTAAGCTTCTTATTTCCCCCGTCCTATTTCCTATTTTCAGGGTAATTTCTTCTAAATTCTGGGCCCTTGATTCTGGGATTAGCTAAAACTATGGCAGGCAATTGGACAATGAGCTGTCGGGAATGGAGGAAAACTCTTGAGTCTCTGGGTGTTCTGCCCGGTCACCGGCATAGTGAGCAGCACACTGCCAGCAGCTCTGGCCCTTTGGACATGGGAGTGCTGGGACACGGCCACCCCAGGGCCGGTAAGGAGGGTGGAGAACAGGACTTCCCGAGGGGCTGCGGTGTAGCTGACGACTGTGGCCACCACTTTGCCAGGCTGCTTCTTCAGGATCCATCTTGCTCTCTGCCCGCTGGCCAGGGAGGGGGGACTCGGTAGAGCCACGCCAGTGCAGGGCAATCGCTCCATCCTGGTGCGAGAACCAAGAACCAATGACTATCTTTGAAGACATTCACTTATTTACCTAGTTTTTTCCCCCAAAAGCATTTTATTATACTTTACTAATGTATACAATAGAGATAAGCAAAAGATAAGTGATAGATCATTCAGAAGCCCATTACCCAATATTATCATCATTTTGTTTTGTTTCTAGGTTTTTATATACACATTTTCTCTCTCCAAAGTGGAAATCTGTTGTATAAACTTAACCTATTTTTTTCACTTTATTGTGTTTTTGATTAATCTTCCAAGCTACTAAATATGCTTCCACAGCATATGCTTTAATGGCCACATATGACCTGGGCATGATGCCAGGTACTGACCCCACTCCCACTGTGTCTTTGGCTTGTTTTCAGCATTTCACAGCAGTGGAGATGATGCCCTGACAAGCATCTTGGTGTGGGAGACGATTCCCCATGGCTCTGGGCTTGGCTCATCCTGCAGCCAGGAGGTCTGCCTTCCTTCTTTTCAAGGAAACTATACAGCGAGCTTGGAAAACTCATGTCTCCCTGGTGAGCAAGGCACAGGCATGTAAATAAAGGACCTGGCTCCCAGGCTCAGGTCCTCGCCTGTAACACACGTTACAGGTGTGCGTGTGCAGTGGAGGCCTGGCCCTCTGTGCCACCTGCAGGAACCATGACCTCAGGGTGAGGCGCTCATGCTCAGGGTCTCTGACTGGGAGTCTCCTGTCTCCTGCTTCCACACCCAACCATGGCAGCCTCTCCAGTCTGCTTGCAACCAGAGTAGTCTCAAGCTCCACTGTTGTGACCCTCAGCAGCCGTCTCAAGTCCTAGGTAGTGAAAAAAGCAAGAGTAATATTAACTCCCCACAGAGAATTCTGCATGGCATCTGCCGATCTCAGCGAAGGTCTAGCTCGCCAGGGTGTCCCATGCTCTGCTTTGGGGCCAGGGCAGACAGCCTGATCTGTTGCAGCTTGCTGATGTGCCAGAGTCCTGGTTCTCTGCTCTCCAAGAGTCTAACGGGGACCCCTGGCACTCCTGGTTCTCCATGGAGTGGACGAGGAGCCTGGCCACAGCCCATGACTCTCCCCCTCAGTCTCTGTGGTGGCCGGAAATGCGTCAGTTCCTTAGCCGCCCCGCTACCCTCCTGCGGGTCCTGGGTCTTTCCCTGGAGGCCCCACCCCCACTCTGGTGCTTCTCTACGTGTTAATCAGTCCAGGCGAGCAGCTGGGTCTCTGCCACTCTGCCAGGACCATGCAGGCCCCCGTAGCCGATTCTAGCACCCCCAAGTCACGCTCTGCATGAACATTGCTGTTTCCTGGAGAAGGACAATGTGCACCCCACTGTGCTGTGCCTGCTGTGAGGAGGAAGCAAATGTGCCCTTGAGGTGGCTGCATGTCCTTGCCCTCCAGGATTCTGGGGGTAACTTCATGCTCAGGCTCAACCTCCTGGGCCCTCAAGGCCAGGAAACACACTCTGGAAGCAGGGCCCCTTGGGCAGAGTGCACCCACGGACAGAACCTGCTCCCATCCACATGGCAAGGCCATGCAGGCGCAGCCATGCTCTCAGCGGCTCCCTCTGCCAGGACATGGGACTCACGTTGCAGATCACTGAGCCCAGGGGACGCCCAGGACCATCCAGCGACTCTCTGGGCCACGTCGTGCCTGCTGGTCATGGATGCACAGGGAGGGCCCTTGGGGGGGATGCCCATTATAGTTCTCAGGTCCTTGTTCTCCCTCAGCCTGGATGCAGGTCACAGTCACGAAGGGGTTAAGCGGCCACAGCTGGGGCAGGGACGCCGGACTGGGGGGCGCCTCCCCCAGGGCAGCAGGAGCATTCCAAGCACAGGGTTTTCCGTTCTAAATACAGACTAGGGAGACAGCTATTTTTAGGAAGCAAATGGTAATGATCGGGATTTAAGTTGTCATTTAGTCATAAAAGCTGCATTCACAAAGGACAGAAGACGGGTCTTCCCCCTCTCTGGTGGTGGGGCTCCTTCCAGCTCAATGATTGTCCATCTTTCATGCACGCCCAATGGACGATGGCATGTGGTCAGTCTCCATCCCAGGCTCATTCTGGAAGACCAGGGAGATGGGTGGAGAGCACTGAGCATGAAAGACAGCGATTAATCTGCAGCCAAGGGCACAGACACCCCCTTGCACAGGCCCCACCTTGTTGTTTAGACCCACATGTGTGCGGCCCTAACAGGACGCGTATCAGAGGCCCCCTGCCAGCGTGCATGCTGCCGATCCGCAGAGAATGCTATTGCTGATTGCAAGTGACAATCAAAGGCTGCATGTTCAAGGGGGACTTGGGTGATTGTCAAAAATCAAAGCTCAGGCTTCCTCATAAAACCTCTGCCATTCGCTGGAGTGACCAGTCAGAAGGAGAGCACTGAGGAGGGAGGTGGCAGGAAGGGGAGGTGGGCTCAGGGCTGGGGAAGCAGCAGGGGCCAGGGTGCTGGGAGGGGCCAGGCTCTGAGTGCCCACAGATGGGTGTGCCTGGAGGGGGACGATGGCCCCGGGGGTGGGGCCCCAGTCAGTAAACCAACACACTGGGCACTCAATGCTTCACAGCCATCCCATTGGCCTGTTGGTTCCAAGGAGGTTCTAATTCACCCCCGAGTATCACCTACCAAATGGGGCCTGTATGCACAATGTTTGTCCTCATCACCAGGAGGGCAGGCTGATGGTCATAAGTAACTCTGGGGAAAACTGCACCATTTCAGTAGTTTTTGCCTTAGGAAGTAGGGATGACCTGATCAGACCTGGGTGGTCAGAGCAGGACGCCACGAACAAAACGCATCTGTGGTCAGGATTTTGGCAGGAATAGACCCAGGTCCTGGGTCCATGTCAGGGAACAGCCCAGCCCATCTGCTGTCCCCAGATAGTCACCTCGGAGCCAGCTCAGGGGTCTGGAGCAGGATTGGGAGGCTTGCCTGTCAACTTGGGAAATGACTGTTGGCTCAAGAGATGCTTGACCTTAGGAGAAAGGTCAGAATATGACCCTTCCGTGCCCTTCATGGTCAGGCACCCAGGGGCAGGTAATGTTGTTCTGTGCACATCTGTGTGTGTGACCAGCCAGCTCTGAGAATGAGAAAGGGCAGGTTTTACAGAGGAAAAGGGGGTATGGGAGACCCTAGAAGATCAGACGGGGTCAGAGGGAGGCAGGCCTCCTAGGGAGAATCACCTGGGCAGAGGTGGGTGGGTCCACAAACACACACACACACACACATACAGCCACTGGAAGCCTCTCCTCTGTGCGCATGCCCATGAGGCAAGGCAGACTCTGGCTGGCCTGGGTGAGCTCCTGCCCAGGTCCATGCAGGGCAGGTGTGGGGTTGCCCAGGCCCCTGGACCTTCTTTCTTCTGGCCAAGGACAGAGAGGACTTGATGCTCTGACTGGGATGAGTGTGGTGAGGAGGGCTGACTGAGCTGGGGGGCAGGAGGCAGGTGTCCCGTCATCGTCCTGCAAATCCTTTCGGCCATGAGGTGGGCTGCTGTTCATTCTGTGAGCCATTTCCTCTGCCGTGCAGAGCTGTACGGCTTGAAGTAGTCCCATATGAGAGCACAGATGTGGCTGAGTGAGCCGCCCAGCCGGCAGTCCTGTCTTGGCTGCCCCAGGTGCTCTGAATAGCAGGATGGACATGGACGTGGCTCAGACATGGCCAGGCTTTGCAAGTAGATAAGGGGCATCTGGGCAGGTGGGCAGAGTGTGTGGTCCACGCAGGGCAGCAGAAGGCAGGGTGCAGGAACAGCCTTGGCAGACATGCCCAGCTTTAGCTCCTGGACCTGCTCTTGAGAAGGAATCAGCACCCATTGGTGGGAGCACATGGTCCCACCATTTACAGAAGTGAGTCAAGCATGGCATTGAGGTGGGGACTGGCCTGAGACCTGGGGCTATGTTACCTGGAGAGGTGGGTTTACCTAACCAGGTGGGTTAGGCTGCTTTGATCTCTGACTGAGGCAGGATCCATCCTGATCTGGAACTGGGATAAATAAATGTGCAGCTAGGAGTGAAGTGTGTCCGGGACTGTCAGGGCCTAGAGTCTGGTGGGTTGGGCACTATGAGATTCTGGACAGGTCACTGGACTGTCTGTGCCTCTACCTCTTGGTGAAAACGCACCCCAATGGACATTGTGCTAAATAAATATATGAATGTGGTACTAGAGGCATTCAGGACACATTAGTTCATCTGGACATAGCTGAGTTTTCATTAAAGATCAGGAGAGCAGGTGTTGGCTTAAAATACCTTAAAATGCAGGCCCTGTCCAGACCCATGTTTCCACTGCAGCCCCCGAGCTACACCAACACCAAGAGCAGCCCAGTGGGGACAGCCCCTTCCCTGGTCAGCTTGCAAAAGGTCTTGAGGAACCCGGACAGAGTCCCCTCCCTCTGAAATGGAAGGGGTTGCAAAGCCCAGACAAGGGACGGCTTTGGGCGGTGCAGACAGTCCAGCCTTCTGTGCCAGAGTGGGCCTTTGCAGCGTGTGGTGTATCTGTGGCCATGGAGCAGGGGCTGGAGGGAACGCGTGTGGATAACCAGGGGCTGGTGCAGGAAGGAAAGGCAGGCTGTGGCCGGGAGGAGGGGCAGGGCGGCCCCAGGGGTGCACTCGGTGTCCCACTCTGACACTGTGATCCTGTGGGTCTGTGGGGTGCTCGCCAGCTCGGCCTTGTGGCAGCCAGGAAACTGTGATGCCTGGCTGGCCACAGGCCCATCCTGGGGAAGCCCCCTGGCCCCTTGCTCATGCAGCCCTGCCATCCCCTATGGCCACCGAGCACCATGGTCGGGCCAGTGAGGGTTCACAAGGTGCCCAGGGGGCCAGGCTGCCGGCTCCCACCTCCCCCCAGGACCCCAGGTCTCCATGGCATATCTCCCCAGAAAGGAGAGCTGCCAGGCTGCATGGCCACCCACTCCTTTGCACCCTAGGCTGACGTCCCGGGGGCCTTGGGTCTGCTCTGGGGCCGGGGCCGCCCTTTGCCCGGTGCCCCGCTGTGGGAAGGCCCAGGTCAGCTCTGGGGTCTGAAGGCTTTAGTGGCCCATCCCGCTCCCCACACCTTCTGTTCCCACAGGTGCAGCCCTACCTCTCCATCTCCCCCTCCATGCCTGCTCCCCAGGGGGCCCACTGTGGTGCCTGCTGTGGGAGGCAAGTCCACTGGGTGTTTAGGGACGTGGCTTCTTCTAGAAACAAGTGCCCAGAGGCAGTAAACCAGCACGAGGGAAGGGCAGGTGGCAGAAAAAGTCAGGAGCACACGGAGGAAGCGCTCTGGGTGCTTCCCCGGACAGTCTGGAAACATGCTTCCTGGTGCACAAGGCCCACCGAAAGCAAGGGGCAAAGCTGATTATCGCAGTATTTTCACAGAGAAGTGCGGATGTGGTGGGACATAAAATGAAGAAGGTGTGTTTTTTCAGACCGTTTGATGTTAAAGGTTGCAATTAACTTTGTGAAGGCAGGGAAGCTGGGGAAAAGGAGCAGAGAGATGCAGTAAATTTTGTTCAGAACAGGAAAAAGGCCACTGTGACAGCGAGGCTGATAATGGGAGCGTAAGAAAGCCCATTTCCTGTGAGTACAGAGGTGGGAGTGCTGGAAAAACAACCCAGAGGCAGGAAAGTCACGATAAGAAAGCAGACGACTGGGGGCAAAATCCGTGTCTGAACCAGAGTCCACAGAGGAATCGGGCAGGGGAAGCTTGGGAACGCACGACCTGAGCGTGGTGGAGACTGTAGAACGGATCCAAAGGCCCCACCTGGCAAGGCCCAGGGGACATGAGCGAGCAGGGCAGGCCGCTGTCAAGCCCTCCACGTGTGTGTCTGGGGACGGGCCCAGAGCAGAAGGGGTCCTGCGTGGGAACAAAGCCAGCAGCTAAGAGGGTACTGGAAGGGGCATCGGGAGGAAGCACTCTGCAGTTTCTGAGAATGTTGGAGAAACCCTGGAAAACACTGACGTTCTCACTGAAATGTTGTTCAGAAGATGAAAGATTCCAAGCAAAACACTGCTGCTCATGCAGCTGGGGACACTGGCCTGCTGATAATAGGATGGCAGAGCTGACAGCGTCCCTGAGCTCCTGTAGGGAAACCATATGCCACACCAAGGAAGCCCAGATCCTGGTGTGACCCCCTCACGCAGTGAGTGTGGGCCAGGCTGTGGCTTGTTCATCACCTGCAGGGTGATGGCCAGTTAGCCTGGGCTATTTGAGACTCTGCCCAGCAGCCCACATGCTCTTCCTGGTGGGAACACCCGTGAAAGGAGGTGTGGACAGCCCCTAGCTCTGTGGGTGGCCCCAGGGCCCTCTATCCTACATCCGCAAGGAGATAAGGCTGGCCAACCAGGAGCCTTGGAAGTTCCTTCCATCCTCAACCTCCAGTGAGCCCCAGCCACAGCCATGCCTGCAGCCTTGTGAGCAGAGGACCCCGCTGAACCCAGACTCCTGGTCCTCAGAGCCAGTGGGTGTAGCTTCTTTAGGCCGCAGAGTGAAGGGTAGCACAGATGTCCAGTGGGACACGGGGGTCAAAAGCAATGCTGTGTAAATCTCATTATGGGACATCAAAAGGACCCAAATTTCCTTAAGTACCATCACATTTCTGCCATCCTCAGACTTACGGAACTATTTCCAACAACAGCGAAGTAAGCATTACCCTTGGCTGAGCACCATGGGCGGCCTGGCCCCAGCACGGCAGGGGTGGGGGTGGCTATCTCGCAGTCTGTGATTTGGGGCTTCCGTTTCAGCTACCTCCCCTGCCGCCCAGACTCTGACTCACTCACATGGAGCCCCATTCTCCGCGGAGTGAAGTCTCCACCTCAGCGTCTGCCCTCAGAGCCCTGACTTTCAGGGGCCGCCCTGGGGACCCTGTCCTCCTTCCTGGGGCACAGCTGTGGTCTCAGAAGCTAGCAGGCAATTGATTCTATATAATAGGAGGGGCTTGTGCACAATAGTAGGCAATTCAGTTGCATCCCTTCAGGGCACATCTGCTGACGCGCCGAGGCCCAGGAGCTGGTTTGTGCTATGGACAGAGGAGGAGCATGAGCTGGCTCCGTGCTCTTGTGCTCGCAGAGAGGCCGTGGCGGGTGAGGAAGCAGTCCCAGCCTGGCCTTCTTGCCTGTGAGCCCCGCTCCCCAGGTCCCGGCCACTGGGTGCCCACAAAAGCTTTCCTGTTTTGGCTTCTTCTTCGAGAGCGGCTAAGCATCACATTGCCCACTTGGTTTCCATGCAGCCTGGCCCAGGGATTAAGGCTCCCTCTAAGCCAGTCGGCAGCGCTCCGTCTCTGGAGCGGTGCCTCAAGCTCCTAGAATGAATCTCCAGGGACAGCAGAGAGAAACTATGAAAGAAAAGCCACCTGCACCCAAGGGCCTGTGCACCATGTGGCCAGGAATGTCAGGGAGGGTGGCAGCCATCCTGGGGGCTGCAGGTCGGCTGGCGTTATGTAGCTCTGCAAACACCAACTGGCAGCAGCGGCCTGCAGGAGGGAGACACGGTGTCTGCAGCAAGGCTGTGCACAGAGCTTCCTGCTGGGAGAGCAGAGCAGCCCGTTGGCGGACACCCTGCACTCCACCAGTCACAGAAAGACCAAAACAGAAGCAGTGTTTCAGTGTTCCAGGCTCCCAGGTTCTGCATGGTCCCCCAACCTGTGGGAGTCTCATGCAGCTGGCAGGGTGGAAATAAGCTTGGTCACTCTCGCCGGTGCTGGGGCTGCAGGAGCAGCTGGTGCGTTTTGTTGAAAAGCTGACCTTGAGGTTTGGACAGGAAGAGGGCTCTCAGGGTGAGGGCCTGGCTTTGTGGCTGGACATCAGTGGGGCATGGAGGAGCTGCCGTGGCGTGAGGCGCACCTCGGCGGTACCCATGGGGGAGCTGTGAGCCACTACTCCACTGGTGTTCCCCTCTGGCCTGGACACAGCTTCAGCCTGGACACAGCCCTGAGACCTGCTCACCAAGGCCCGGAAGCTGGATGGGGGAGCTCCCACAGGCGCCTGGTCACAGCGCCGGGTCACAGCGCCCAGGTCACAGGGGAATCTGCGAGGTGTTGGGTGCTGGCAGAGGTCGCAGACTTTCTTGTGATCCATTTTGTGTTCAACAGAAGATAATATTCAGGTGAAGTCAGAGGGCAGGCACCTCAGCCCCCACGCCTGGGTCTGCAGGCAGAGCAGGCTCTCAGCAGAGTCCCAGGCGGCTGCTGACACTCACTCAAAATAAGTATTTTTTAAAAAATCAGTCTGAAAAGAAGCGTTGGAACCTATTATTACTAGAGAAAGATGTATCAGCTTTGTTTTCAAAGGAGGAGGAGAGAAAAATAAAAACCTGTTTCTAGCTGGGTTTTTCAATTAATTCATTTTTTAAAACAAAACTCATTATTTCCAACATAAAAGTGTATTAGCATTAAATCAAATTTGGAAAATTACACTAAAATAGAAGGGGGGAAAAGCCATCATGTCACCCCCTGAAAGCTAACATTTTCTTGTATTGTCAGCTGTTTTCTATGTTCAGGGTTTCAGGTTATTTTTATTTGATGTAATCGTAGGACGCTCTCTTATCAACTTACTGTCTCGTTTTATGGGCTTTCTGGCACTTTTCATGGGTGTTTTCTCCATATTTATAATCCCTCTTCGAACTGCCTCCACAGTTGCTGGAAAGCTTTTTAATCTTTATTGGTATCAATAAAGTTTTATTCTTTAACATGTGTTCTTCAATTTTCAAGCAGCTATTAAGCTCCAGCCCTGAAAAATTAGCTTAAAATGAAATATGACTAAAGTGTATCGGATATGGGTTCTTTAAGGATCTTTAAACTGACTCACAAATTAACCCTTAAAAACCAATTCCACCCAAATGTTTGGACACATCACGGATATACACTTTTAACCCCTTTAAAGTACACAGAATGGTATTTTTGATATTTAAAAAAATTATGTAGTCAGTTTTCTTCTTGCCTAAAACTTTCCTGTATTGGGTGAGGAATCAGCAGCAATTCCTAGTGTTGCTTTAAACAACTTAACTTACAATATAATTTTTGTTTTTAAATGCAAACCAGAAAGTATCTAGGTGCGAGTCCCATTTCCAGGGTAGACACAGCAGGCGACATGAGATGCCATAACTCACAGAGCCTGAACTAACCCTTTTCCTGGACGTGCCACTGCTTGCCAGCTTTCCCTGTGGCCAGAGTTGCAGAGACGCCTTTGTCACCAGGGTGCAACGGGTACATTTAACTGTTCATAGTAAGTTTTCATTCAGAAAGCACTGTCTCCTCCCCTCCACCCTATACTCAGTCCCCGATTTCAGCCCTGGGGTGTATAATAATATTTCAGAATATCATTTCATGCAGATCGTCTACCTGCTCTCAGGGAGGGTGATGCGTGTGACAGAACAAACCCTCGGTGTCAGCATCCCCAGATCCCCAGCTCAGGGCACAGCCTCCGGCCGTGGCCCACCCACCTGGCTGATGAGCTGATGCACAGTGGGTGCTGCAGTGGAAAGGATGGGGACTCTGGCTTCTCCCTTTGAGGACACACTCTGGCAGTGCCTGGGCACAGCTGGTGTCAGTGTGGCCACGTGCAGGACAGGCCATAGCCATGCCATGAACCCTATGGGGGAGAGCCCTGGAGTCTGCCTTCCCCAAATCCCCCAAGTGGGCTTCCTGGGTGCCATCTAGGGGCTGGCAGGCAAGGACCATTCCCTGAAGCCCTCTGTCCACCGGGTCCCCTCTGCCTCTTGGTGCTGGCGGGCTGGGAGGGTCCCCTGTCCCTCTGGGTACGATGGCCACCAGCAGGCTGGGACTGCTCTTCTGTCCTCCCCAGCAACCTGCAGCCCCTTCGGTGGACGGGGCGTCCACTTGCAAGCTGGCCCTGCATGTGGCGCACGCACGATGCACCCCAGGCCTGTTTTGTGTGTTAGTCACTCCAGCCCGAGGGTCATGTGTCACCCCCAGTCTTGCCTCCGGTCTCCCCCAAGTCCCAGTACTGTTGGCCCAGGCCGTGCCCTCACTGTGCCCATGGGCAACTCTGTGCCCTGCCCAGGCTGCCCCTGCTTAGGGAACCCCCTCCCCACGCACCCCAACACCCCCTCAGGCCTGGGCCAGGCCACTTCCCATGAACCTCTCCTGGATCCCCTTGACTGGGCAGTCAGGGACCACCCTATACAATTGCACCTCCAGATCCCAGTGTATTCAACTCACCTTCTGTCCTGAGGCTCAGGGTGCAGCCGCCCTGGGGTGGTGATGGTGGGACGAGGCTGGGGCTGGGTGTAGGTCCTAAGCTCCCGTCCCTCTAGACGGTGCAGAGCCAAATCCAGCTGCTGTGAGAAGGCGGCTGGGCTCCACCCTCCGTGTGCGGGACAGCCACGCCTCACTTCCTTCCACATCTGGCCCGCGTCCCCCATGTCCCTCCACCTGCCCCTCATCCCATCTCTTGTGAACAGTGTTGTTCTTCGTACAGCTCCCTTCCCATTGGCTGGCCTCTTGCTTCTCACCAGAACAAATCACCCTCCTGTCCTCACCCCTGGGCTGGGCTGCAGACTACAGCTTGTGGTTTTCTATGTGAAAGACACCCTCCGTGATCTTCTGTAAATTAGTATGAAGTAATTAGTATAAAGACAATTGCACACATGTAATTAAAAAATGCAAATGAGATTAATGATAGTGTCCCAGTCACCAGCAATTTTAAACGTTTTATTTAGCAGCCTTCGATTTTCAGCAAATGGAAAGATTTATTATGGTGTCACTACACGGTCTCCCCAAAGTCTCAGACCTGAGGAGGAAAATTGAGACATCCGAAATCCAGCACAATGATGTTGCAAGAGGCCAGTCATGGAAATATTCAAGAAACATTTTAATCTAAATATCTTTTATTCTTTGGTAAAGAAATGGTTACATAACAAGAAAGGAGAGGCAACTGAGCCGTCACCAAACTCCTTGCTGGGCTCACAGCTATTGAATGAACGTGCCAAGCCCTGGGCACTGCGCATGTGTGGTAAACGGGTCCTGGCTCTTGAGAAAACCGTGTTGTGGCTGGAGATGGAGCAGAAAGAGAACAAAGGCAACAGACATGCTGACAAGGAGCAAGACACGGCAGGAGCAAGTGGCGGACCATCCAGCCCCAGTCTCGCAGGCCCACCGGACAGCCCAGCACTTGGGCCTCTGAGGCTGTTTTCCGTGAGGGTTCAGAAGCAGACGGGAGCAGCCCTCCCAAACAGCCCCTTTGTTCAGGCCTGGGCAGCGCACAGCCTGTGACTCGGACCCCACAGACACTCACCCAAGGAAGCAATCGGGGTGCATTTGGTGCCACCAGACCTCAGCTCTGTGGAGGGGCAGAGCCCTGGAGAAGCATGTGGGGCCCACCCCAAATTAGGGACAAGCAGAGCCAGGCACCTTAATGACCAGCTCCCGAAAGTGGTTGGTAACGCCACTGAGGGGCGTGTTATGCTTTCCAGAACTCCTGGGGATGGGGCAGTGCTGGACTCTTACCGCAGCATCGTTTTAAGGCAAATGCCTAACTAGAAAGCTGCATGGCGCACACGGATTCTGAGGCTGGGGCTTTCCTGGAACACGAGGGTCCCTGGGCCTCTCCCTCTTAGGCCTGTTCACAGACCCTGACATGATTTGTACTCTGGTTTCTCTCTGGGGTGACACGCAAGTCCAGGTTTATTTCTTCCGAGTTAGGACACACTTCTGGCTCAGGCACCACTCCTGCCTGCAGGCTCAGGCTGCCTGGGAAGCTCCCGTCCCGGGAAGGCCTCCTTGGCCTCTTGTCATCCCTCTTCCAAGAGACCCCTTGCTGGGTGTCTCCTCACCCTGCCGCCCACCTGAACTCCCCTTTGCCAACAGCCTGTCTCTCCTTTGTCTTCATGTGCACTTCCAGACTGGAGGGTCAGGCATGGTCCCCACCTGGGCCTTTGTTCTCCACTATTCCAAGGGCCCCGTGGCCTGACGCAGGTCTCCATCCCCCACTCCCACCAACGCAGCCCTGTACCAGCCTGTTGGCTGTCAGCATCCCTGACATGCTGGGGGGCGCACCCTGTGCCTGGTGCCAGGGCCAGATCCAGTCCTGAGTCCTGCTGCTCCCTGGACGGCTGCTGGGCTCCACGGGCACTCGGCTCCCCTTCTGGGAAATGGCCTTTGGACTGGGTGCCATCGCGTGTACCATGTGTCTGGGCTTGGCCCACGGAAGGGCCAGGACATCCCAATGCTGAACTAGCGATTCGTGTTTCAATCCACCAGTGAATCCAGGAACAAAGGCTTGTCGCTTCCCTGTGCCAGACAGCATGGGGCTGAGCTGTGTCTTTCTGAGTTGCCCAGGGTCATGTGATGGTTGGGCAACAGCCCTCACAGGCCCAGGAGGTTAGCCCCTCCCAGCGGGGTCCCAGACAGCCGCCACATCCTAGAAGCTCGGAATAGGAAAACTGTAACATCAGTGGGCTACACTGAGCGCCTTACGCCAAGCAGTTCCCATCAAATACCCAGAAAGCAAGCAACACACTTTGTACAATGCCAGTGCAAATCTCTGCACTCTTTAAGCAAAA